>OZ022334.1:5000-192193 GCA_963989225.1 Dromius quadrimaculatus | reverse complement strand
TTATCGCACAGCGATTCTAAGGTTATTTTCGTAATCTAGAAGAGTCATATTATTTATTTAAACACTAAAAACTTGAGAATTGCAAAAAAAAAATTCATGAAAAAACTGATAATTTCTAGTAAAAATACATTTTTTTAAAACGTCGAAATCTCGAAAAATACGCGTCGTACAGCAATTCTAAGGCTATTTTCGTGATCTAGATGAGTTATAGTATTTATTTTGACACCAAAAACATCAAAAATGCGAAAAAATATTTTTTATCAAATTTCGGCATTTTTTGAAGAGTATAGCCTTGATTTCACTTTTCAGAGATGACCAATTTTCAATCTTTTGCCTATAAAATTAATATTTGTCGCTGAATGGTCTTGAAATTTGGAATTTTTCTCATCAAGTTTCACTCTTTGCTATGAACTCAGGATTTTGCCTATTTTGAGATTCTTCTCTATAGAATCTGTAATTGTGGACCAGTCGCTTCAAAATTTGGAACATCTATAGTATATAGTATGCCTGATCGATCGATGCTATCAGCATTTTGGTATCTCCATTATTTATATGAGTTTTTGAGTCCCCGCTTCCGGCTTCGCTTCCGGGCTGGATTTTTAAATTTTTGATATCTTGAAAAATATCCTCCAGACTCAATTTTGTTTCCAAAATTCGTAATCTTCATGAATGAAACTATATAATTTCATGCCAAACTCAAAATAATTGGGATCAAAAAATTCATTTTTTTTTATTAAGTCTCACTCTTCGCTATGAACTCAGGATTTTGCCTATTCTGAGATTCTTCTCAATAGAATCTGTAGTTGTGGACCAGTCGCTTCAAAATTTGGAGCATCCATAGTATATAGTATGCCTGATCGATTGATGCTACCAGCAATTTGGAATTGCTATTATTTATATGAGTTTTTGACTCCCCGCTTCCGGCTCCGCTTCCGGATAGGATTTTTAAATTTTTGATATCTTGGAAAATATCCTCCAGATCCAATTTTGTTTTCAAAATTCGTAATCTACATGAATGAAACTATATAATTTCATGCCAAACTCAAAATATTTTACTTTGAAAATGTCAACAATTTTCATCAAGGATTACTTCTTGTAATAAATTTTAGATTTTGCCCATTCTCAGATTCTTCCCCATGATAGTTGAAGTAAATATCACTTTAAAATTTCGGGAATGCTTTCCAAATGATCAAAAAGATATTACTTCATACTCCAAACCGACAACAAATAAAAATATAAACTTGTTAGCAATATATTCAAATCTCAACACTACAATTAAAATTTTCAATTGTATTCGCTTTAAACATAAGGAGTGCAAGCTATTTCTCAATTTAAATTATTCAACAAAACATTTCATTCCTCACTACTCCTAAAAACGATTTAAATAGGTTTAAACAAATAAATAAGACTGTAATTTTTGCAGTAATAAGTTTATTTAGGAAACTAGGAAAAGGAACAAAGGTTAAGAAATTAATTGTTGAATACTCGATCTTATTGGAAGTCTTGTTCGCGATGCTGTTGCGTTGTTGTTGCTTTGTTCGCCCCCAGGCAATGACCAAGAGGAAAGAGACGAACTCTTCTCCGGGAATTCTCTCTTTGGGTTTAGGGAAACCCCAGCAAAACCTAAACCAAAGAAGCGGCTTCTTCGCGTGCTGCAACTGAAACAACAAAATAAGTAGTTCAAGTCGGAAAATTTAAAAGAAAATAAAATTTACTTGAACTTTGCAAGAAGTGGGCAGGTCTCAGAAGACTTTCTTGGACATCTACGAAGTTCTCGGGGTCACTGAATTTCAGTATCCTACGATTAACCATTTTGTATATATGCGGAAAATTAGAAAAAAAGTTTCAAGTAAAATGCACTTCCGATACAGACGATTGCAACCATAATGCACTACTAGACTCCAAAACAGTCTTAAATACGTTCGGCGGGTTTTGAGATTTGCGACGTCAAACCAAAAATACTCAAAATGGATTCAGGAATGCTCAAAACGGATATTTCCATCAAAATCTCCAAACTTAATTGTGTATTACAATCTTTTCACATATTTCTGGAGCTGGTATCTGTTAAACAGTGCGTATTTAATTTTGTCAACTTATCTGCTATCATTAATGGAGCTATTAAATTAAAATTTACATCAAATTCTAGTAAATTTTGTACTTTAGATTTCAAAATAATAGGATATTGAATTAAAATGTCGTTTGATATTCCAGCGCCAGAACAAATTTTGCAATTATTCTTAATAATATCACAATTGGATCTTTTAAATTCGGGACACTTCTTCATCAATTCTTTAGCTTCATTTAATTGTTGTAATTTTTAATTGACGGACACTTTCTTGTTTTAAATGCATTCAGTATTGTTATTTCAACTTCTTTGTAATGCTCTTCAACTGCTACAATCAAATATCTTCGAACATTTTTCATAATATGAAATTATGTGACAGCTGTTTGTGAGATTATGGTTGGTTACAGTCCACCAAATAAATAATGTGCATCAATACAACATGGAATGAAATTTATATATTAATCTCTATTTTAGTACATTTCACTATAATAAAATTAACAATAAAATTGCATGAATTTATATTTTAAATTAGCTGTCATAAAAAGTAAAGAACTGTATTACCGACTGTACCCACATGATCTGAATTAAACTAAAAACAACGTTTTTTTTTCGTATTATTGTACTAATAATAGATGCGCCTGTCCACAAATATCATATTTAATAAGTTGAAAATATTGAAAACTCAATAAAAATCGAAATACATAAAAAAATACTGGTCCATAGACTCATCTCTCTACCGGTCTAGAAACTACAACTAGAAAAGTGGACTAAAAAATTTAGTTCAAATTTCACCGCCGGCGACACTGGCTACCTTGCTACAATTATTCACTGTGAGTTGCCAATCCATAGTGTATACTCAGTTAAGCAATTTTAGCCTTATTGACATTTAAGTGAAATATTGGTAATAAGTTAGTATTAAAACATAAAATCAGGAATTTTAACAGGTTGGAATACAATATTTATCACTTGAAACATTATTTGATGATGCAAATATGTAATGCGAAAACTATTGAAGTGATTTAGAGGTTATTTGAAAATATTTATAATTTGTTCGACCACAAATAACACTGGTATTTTTTCAGAATATCGTTCAAAGCTGGTGAGGATTCTTAGCCCCAAAGAACTTCCGTTTTGGGCGCCCCAACATACACATTATGTCGCAATGGGAAATAAATCGTCGATCAGAACGTTAGTCCTCTTCTGGAGACTTCAATTATCAATTTGCATGCCACAAAGCCATGGACAGCTTCTATACGCACGAGAAGAGCTTTCGAGACTATTATTTATCAGTAGAGTAGACTGTTGAGGTTAGTCCGCAAGTTAATTATTTTGTCCTACACAGAACTAGAAGAAAAACGGAATTAAATTACTAAAACTGTCAAAAAGCATATTTTGTTTGTCATTTTAACTAATTAAAATTAGAAAATATGGTTTGAATCACAAATATTTGAATTTTAATGACTTATTCTATTTCTGTGAGATAGTTTTTAATTCTAAAATATGAATACAACCAATGTTCCCATACAGCAGAACAAAATGTCTTAGAATAACCAACTGAATAAGAAGAATGTCCGAAGACAACATTATTTTCTTTTGAGAAGACAACTTGTTATTAGATCAATACATGAATTTAGGTAATTCTGTAATGTATTATCCAGTTTTACAGCATCGTGACACAGGCTTTTTTTAACCGAAAAAAAATTGAGTAATTCATTCACAAAATTCAGTTGTAACTGTAAAAAAGTAAATACTGCTTTTAGACTAGCTTAAAAGTACATTTGATTAATTAGTACTGTAACTGTTTCTTTAAATTTATTTTGTTGTCTAGGTCTATAAACTCGAATGCTGCATCAATGGATGAAACGAATGATGAACCTTTTCGAATATTTGTAAAATTGGACTTTCCACCGGTGTTCAACTTCAAATTTATTTACTTCAGGCTTGCATTTATTGAAACATCAGTCAATGAATATACTGTGCACGTGCTATCTAAATGCACAAATAGTTCCATAATTTTTGGAGCCCTTATTTGAGGATAAATGCTGAGAGAACGCAGGTAAATTTAATTATCCATTGATATCAATAACTTATGAACGGGAAACAATAAATTCTTGATTTCATAGCAACACATATCTCAATCCTTCCTCTAAATGTACACAAAGTTTCATAGCTTTTGGAGCCCTTATTCAGAAATAAATGAGTAATTTGTCTCAAGAAAACACAGCTAAATTGAAACGGCTGTAACCAATGAAATTTCAATAAACTATTCACACATTATACTTGTATATATTATCCATCTGTAACGGTAGTTTGAAATTATTTACAACACTGGTTCAGTCAGAAAGTGATATTTAATTTTTATTGAGTATTTAATTTAAACTTTTTTCTGAACATTTCAATATTCATTTGTAAATTACTGATTAATTCGAGTTAAAATTTGATCCGGAAAATAATGCTTTTTCATTCTAATGTTTCAAACTGAATTCATCAGACGAGCATTATATTTAAATACTCGGCTAGTATATGAATAAATTTGATAAATAACATAACTTTCTATATATATATTTTAGATAATTTGTTATTATCGAACAACTTATTGTGACATTTTGTTTAAATTTCTGTCGTTTTCTAGGTATTGGTAATCATCTTACAAGCTTCAGATGGAAGAAATGACACAGGCGGGAGCCAAAAGAGCCATTCTCAATCTGTTTCAAAACTGATCTTCCCATAAACCTCAAATTTTGTTGGAAAATACGTCCGCTTCCAGCTAACTTTGTTCTAACTTAGTGCGATTTTATGGTAATATCTTAGAGCTATTGAATATTACAAGTTTTGATAGATGAAAAAATATTAGTTTTTAAAATAATTGAATTTAATAATGTGGAACTGTTAGTCACCATCACCAAAAAGTGATGGCTAAGCCCTGCCACCACGACAAGGTCGTTCCACTTCGGCAGGGGGCCCGACCTCAGTTCTTAACTGAGGTAGAACCACTTTGCTCCCTTTAATCGGGTACAAAGTACCTCCTTATTACAATCTAATCAAATAATTTAAAATAATGGGAACATAAAAGGAAAAAGGATAATTGTGGGTAATATTAATAATATAGCTACTCTTAACTTTGTGAACCTTCCGGATGATTCACAATGAAAAGCTTCACTATATTACTATAATATTTAGAATAAATAATGTTTAGATATATTCAACATAAACTATGCATAGTTTTTTGAGTCAATTTTTAATAATTATTTGTATTTTTTTTTAATCTGACGAGTCAATGCAGCAATACTAAAACGATATTTTCAGTACTAAATCGGAAAGAAGCATCTCATATGCTTTGAATCCGCATTTTTCAAGTCCTCAAAACCTTAATAACTAATATTAAACCTTACTTCTGTTATGCAACCTTAAAACGCAGAAATAAAACCACATCTCTTCCACTCAGTCTAAAACCAGATTCTGTTTGATAAATCGCAGGAACCTCCTATGCAATAATAAGCCACAATTGCAAGACACCAAACATAAAACCATTTCCACAAGCGTTCATGTATTTTCTTTTTGTTTGAACCTACAACCATTTTTTAACCAATCGTAGATACATTTTTCATAATATCAAGCCGAAATTTCAAGACCGCAACAATATTTACCAAACCTTATTTCTCTTAAAACTAGAACAATTTTTCATTTGATCATTTTTAGTAAAACACCTCATGTGTTTTTATGCCTCATATTCAATATCATATAAACTTGTATAGAAAAACACCTTATGTGCTCTCAAGTGCAATTTTAAGACCTTAAACATTGTTCAATCTGAATTAAATATCAAATATTTCGCAAGCGTAAGGAGCTCCTTATTTTGATACAAATTATAACTAGGCCACAATACTAGTATTTATATTTACATTTTTATAAATTAGATGAATCCTGTAGAACTGGCAGATCTCTCAGCACAGCAGCGAAGTCTTACAACCCTACCAAACTTTATTCTCCACTTAAAATTAAAACAATTGGAAAGAAGCATCTCATATGCTTCAATCCGCAATTTCAAGTCCTCAAAATCTTAATCACTTATAGCAAACTTTATTCAATACAATCAAACGCAGAAACACTTTTTGCAACCTCAAGACACAAAAATAAAATAGCATCAAATTCCTTTTTCTTTCACTTCATCTAAAACCATACTTTGTATAATAAATCGCAGAAACCTTTTAACCAATAACGAGCCACAATTTCAAGACAACAAGAATAATACCCTATCGAATTCTTCCTATAGACCTTAAATTATTTTTTTACCCAATAAATCGCAGATATATTCCAACTAATATTAATCCGCAATTTTAAGACCGCTATTGAAACTAAAACAATTTTTCATTTAATCATTTGCAGCAAAACACCTCATGTGTTCTTATGCCTCAATTTCAAAAGTACTGTCATAAAATCATATTAAATTGTACAGAGAAACACCTTATGTGCTCTCAAACACATTAACAATTATAACACATAAATCACAATCAAAAATAGGTTACAATACCAGTATTTTAGAAGAGCTCCATCTTTTCGTCCTGCTCGTATCCAAACTCATTCTCAAATTACTGGATTTGCACCAAATTTATCTCACAAATCTAAAACAGAAAAATAATTAATGCATCCTAATTTCTTTGGTTTTTTTGTAGTTCAACACTTGGGTCGCACTACACTTTCACTAACACTTTTTTCAATTCGTTGCACTATATTTGCACTAAATTAACACTTGTTTAAAAACCCGTATTTCACTATTTTTATTCAATAAAAATTGAGATCTCAATTTTAAAATAAAAAACAAGTTGTTTAACGTAATTGAATTGACTATTACAACTAAAAAAAAAACCATCCTGCAAGAAATCAATTCATGAATTTTTAATGATTTTAAATGTACTATAAGTTGGCCAGTCTTATAGCTTGAATTTGATGGATTAAAAATTTATTTGAACCTTTTCTTCTTATCTGAAATCTCTTAATGAAAAACTGGTGAAAACCGTAAAAATTGAAATTATGAATTTAGGTCTAGCTGTGCGTAATTGAAAACAAGAATAAAGAAATATAAAAATTAACAACGATTTGCAGCTCGTTGCCAATTTTTTTCCGACTATACTATGAGCAAAGATCTGCAGCTCTTGGCTAATAGTTTCTGTTACCATTGCAAAGGTCTGCAGCCCATTTTCAATCGTAACAGTTCAACAATTGAGGTTTGTAGGCTTTCACGGCCGGCGATTGATTTGACAGTCTTAAAAAAGTACACAGCATGCCCTAATTTCATATTAAATTATATTAATGATCGCGGTTTAATGTTGAAAAACGGCTTAAACAAATTCCAACAAATTTGATTCTAAAATAAATTTTAAAGCTTTATTTGGTTTTCTTTAAATCTATTTAAAATTTAATTCTTGTAAAATGGTTTCAAGTTATTAAAAATAAAAACTGATAACTTGTTTTTTACATATCTAAATATTAACGGCACGTCTTTACTGTACAAGATTCAAACGCTGACTGATTAAAGCATTGCGTATTGTTTGAAATAAATTATATTTTATTCATTTGATAATAGTTACGTCTCTCTAAGCGGTACACCATCTAGTGGTAAAGTGACGTTAGCATTAGTGTAGCTTCTTGCCACTAGATGGTGTGATGCTTAGGAGGGGATAAAATATAATTGGTTAACATGATTATTTCTCTCAATTTATATGAACAATACGCAATGCTCCAGTCAGTCGTCGATTAAATCTCTTACAGTAAACACTTAATTTTTAGTGTAAAGAACAAGTTATCAATTTTTATTTTTAATAACTCGAAACCATTTTACAAGAATTAAATTTAAAGAAGTAAAGCTTTAAAATTCATTTTAGAATTAAATTTATTTGAGCCGTTTTTCAACATTGAACCGCGGTCATTATTATAATTTAATATGAAATTAGGGCTGCTGTGTACTTTTTTAAGACTGTCAAGTCAATATTTCATCAATTTTTAAATAATATCGTCCGCCGTGAAAGCCTATAAACCTTAATTGTTGAACTGTTACGATTGAAAATGGGCTGCAGACCTTTGCAATGGTAACAGAAACTATTAGCCAAGAGCTGCAGATCTTTGCTCATAGTTAGAAAAAAATTGGCAACGAGCTGCAAATCGTTGTTAATTTTTATATTTCGTTTATTCTTGTTTTCAATTACACACAGTTAGACCTAAATTCATAATTCCAATTTTTACGGTTTTCACCAGTTTTTCATTAAGTGATTTCAGATAAGAAGAAAGGTTCAAAAAAATTTTTAATCCATCAAATTCAAGCTATAAGATTGGCCAACTTATAGTACTTTTAAAATCATTAAAAATTCATAAATTGATTTCTTGTAGGATGGTTTTTCTTTAGTTGCAATAGTCAATTCAATTACGTTGAACAACTTGTTTTTTATTTTAAAATTGAGATCTCAATTTTTATTGAATAAAAATATTGAAATACGGGTTTTTAAATAAGTGTTAATTTAGTGCAAATATAGTGCAACGAATTGAAAAAAGTGTTAGTGAAAGTGTAGTGCGATTCAAGTGTTGAACTACAAAAAAGCCAAAGAAATTAGGATGCATTAATTATTTTTCTGTTTTAGATTTGTGAGATAAATTGGGTGCAAATCCAGTAATTTGAGAATGAGTTTGGATATAAGCTGGACGAGAAGATGGAGCTCTCCAAAAATACTGGTATTGTAACCTATAATTGATCGTGATTTATGTGTTATAATTGTTGATGTGTTTGAGAGCACATGAGGTGTTTCTCTGTACAATTTAATATGATTTTATGACAGTACTTTTGAAATTGTGGCATAAGAACACATGAGGTGTTTTGCTGCAAATGATTAAATGAAAAATTGTTTTAGTTTCAATAGCGGTCTTAAAATTGCGGCTTAATATTAGTTGAGATATATCTGCGATTTTTTGGCTAAGAAAATAATTTAAGGTTTAAAGGAAGAGTTCGATTGGGTATTATTCTTGTTGTCTTGAAATTGTGGCTCTTTGTTACTTAAAGGGTTTCTGCGATTTATTTAACAAAGTATGGTTTTAGATTAAGTGAATGAAAAAGGAATTTGATGTGGTTTTATTTTTGTGTCTTGAGGTTGCAAAAAGTGTTTCTGCGTTTGATTGTATTGAATAAGTTTTGGTATAAATGGTTAAGATTTTGAGGACTTGAAATTGCGGATTGAAGCATATGAGATGCTTCTTTCCAATTGTTTTGATTTTAAGTGGAGAATAAAGTTAGGTAGGGCTATAAGACTCCGCTGCTGTGCTGAGAGATCTTCCAGTTCTACAGAATTCATCTAATTTAAAAATATATATATAAATACTAGTATTGTGGCCTATTTATAATTTTTATCAAAATAAGGAGCTCCTTACGCTTGCGAATTATTTGATATTTAATTCAGATTGAACAATTTTCAAGGTCCTAAAATTGCGCTTGAGAACACATAAGGTGTTTCTTTATATAAGTTTATATGATTTTATAATTGTGGTTTAGAATAAGAGGCATAAAAACACATGAGGTGTTTTACTACAAATGATCAAATGAAAAATTATTCTAGTTTTAAGAGAAATGAGATTTGGTTTTTATTGTTGCGGTCTTGAGATTGTGGCGTGATATTATGAAAAATACGATTGGTTGAAAAATTGTTGTAGGTTTAAACAAAAAGAAAATACGTGAAAGCTTGTGGAAATGGTTTTATTTTTGGTGTCTTGAAATTGTGGCTTATTATTGCATGAGAGATTCCTGCGATTTATCAAACAGAATATGGTTTTAGACTTAAGTGGAAGAGAAAATGGCTTTATTTCTGCTTTTTGAGGCTGCATAAAGTGTTTCTGCGATTGAATAAAAGGAGTAAGGTTTGATATTAGTAATTAAGATTTTGAGTACTTGAAATTACGGATTCAAAGCATATGAGATGTTTCTTTCCTATTCATTTCTAAAAATATGGTTTTAGTATGAGTGGAATAAAATTAGGTAGGGCTACAAAACTCCGTTGTTGTATTGACTCGTTTGAGGTTTATAAAAATACAAATAATTATTAAAAATTGACTCTAAGAACTATGCATAGTTTATATTAAATATATTTAAACATTTTTTTTTTTCAAATATCATAGTAATATAGTGAATTTTTTCATTGTGAATTATCCGGAAGGTTCACAAAGTTAAGAGTAGCTATATTATTAATAATACCCACAATTATCCTTTTTCCTTTTATGCTCCTATTATTTTAAGTTATTTGATTAGATTGTAATAGGGAGGCACTTTGTACCCGATTAAAGGGTGCAAAGTGGTTCTACCTCAGTTAAGAACTGAGGTCGGGCCCCCTGCCGAAGTGGAACGACCTTGTCGTGGTGGCAGGGCTTAGCCATCACTTTTTGGTGATGGTGACTAACAGTTCCACATTATTAAATTCAATTACTCTAAAAACTAATATTTTTTTCATCTGTAAAAGTTTGCAATAGCGCAAGCAATAGTAATTCTTGAAATAAAATCGATTAGAATAAGAATAGTAATTAATGCAACAAAAGTGATATGAGGCCAAGCCACGTCATTAAAATTATTAGCGAAATGTCACATTGACTGTTTACATCCGTATTGCATGAAAAAAAATTCTAGGGGCGTATATAAAGAATGTATTTTACGCACCGCAAATGATGTGTAAAGTGAATCTTTTTTGTGTCCTAATTTTATTATCATTTAAATGCGTAGCAATTAAATTTCTGTGAGTTTATGTTTGTAGCTTCTTTCACTAATCTATTAATCCATTGAATCTAAATGCCAGATTGTACTCTGGGCTTCTTTGCTTTCTGTTCAATATTGAAATATTAAAATTATGAGCTGTAGAAAAAAAACTTGTACGCAATACGAGTGTAAGCCTTAATTCACTATCGGCGTAAGCATAAAAAGTACATAACATAATTCTTATGAAAATCTTACGCGTGTTCACAATGAGCATGTAGCATAAAAATTATTTTGTTTGCTTTTGGTTTTGTTTTTTAAAGCTCTTAATTACGTGCATTACTTTTGTTTCTGCACATTTTTGAAATTAAATGTCTTTTTTGGAAGACGAAATTCGTTTAGTATTGTTATTAAAACAAAGATTATAAATATTTCTAACCACAAAAACAAGTTTATTTTCATTCATTTGACACATTTATTGTCTGTGTCTGTAAAAATATTTTCGACATGCGCATTAAAAAAATATATGCGTAAGAAATACGTACAGTTGAGATCATTTAAACTTTCTTATACAGCTGTTATGCACTACATAAGCATAAGAAATACGTAAGAGCGTTGTGAACACGGCCATAAGAATCGCACATGTTCAACTTGATGTCTTATGCATTTCTTTTGTATTTCTTATGCTTACGTCCTCTGTGAATTATGGCTAGCAAGCACTATGACATTCAAAGAGTGTTTTCGGAATGACATTCACGAGATAAAATAAAATAATTTTAGTGACTCGGCAAATCTCTTCACCAAATACCTGGTCTCATGTTATAATGCTTAACTTTATACTCTTGTTGCATAAATTACAATTTTCTAAAGTTTTCAACTTCCATACAGCAAAAGAGCCAGAAAGACAGAATGACATTTAGATTTAAGATATCCCAACAAATGGATCAATCCATTCACAGAAATTTAACTCCCGTTAGTTAATGATGAAGCTGAGACGCGAAAAAGCTTTACTTCACGTATCGTTTATGGTACGGAAAGAACCTATTTTACACATGGCCGTAAAAATAGTAGATTGTTTAACAAGTAGAGAAAAGTGTGAATGGAAGACGCCAAGAATAGAAATAACTTTCTACAGAAATACTAACCAAAATTGTGTTCTTGCAGGAACGTAGTAACGGATTTGATAACTGCTAAATAAAAGCGTAGTAACAAATAAACAATATTAAAAATTAATTTAACAGAAGCTAAAGATTCTCGTGAAACTCTGGATGCAGCAAGAAACGACTTTACATTTGTTTCCGGCGAAATCAAGGGAATTTTTCTTTTCTTATATGTTTAACTGTCATTTGGGCGCGTGTCATAGTGCATTTTTTGTTGCTAATTATAAAATTGGTACTTTTCTTTATTGATTTCTACATATTAAATCTACACATTTTCGTCAAGTATATAAAAATAATAAATAAATATATTGGAGTCTGTAATTAATCCCAGATACACAGTAATTCAAATGTCTAATATCCAAGGTTGTATTTAAAAGTATGAAGACTTTGTGGCAACCAAGAGAAAAGGCCCTTAACTATTTTTCAACTGAAATTAAATAGAATTTTTTTTGTTGCATTTCATTGTGAAATAGTATAATAAAATAATACAGAATGTTCAATTTAAGTCGAGCATCATTACTATTTCAAGCACTATCAAATATGAAGTTGTCAAAATAAGTAAACAATTTTCATATTATAGCATCAGTTGATTCAGCAATATAATCCTCATTTGAAGTTTACTCAATTTTTTCGTTATGTGAGTGCATAAAAGTGATATATTGTTGAATTTAGAAAAAAATACTGAATTGAATAAAAGTATTTTGAGAGCCACTGATCTAAAAAATTTTGTATCGCAATAATATAGGAATTGTTTGTTAGTTTAACCAACTTCGAATGTGTTATAGTTCTTGAGATAGTTATAGTGCGCCGCTTAAATCAAACACCCTGTATATCTAAGATTAATACATTTCGATACCTATTGACCGATTAAATTGAAATTTTATATTGTTATTGTTAACTCTTTGAAGGTTTTTGACAGTAAAATCAACGTACAATAAGTGGCGCACGAGTCGTATTTGTTCGTTCGTGCATCGCTCATCCGGTTGAGTTGAAACTTTAAACAATTGTTGTTAGCGTTTACGTGAAAGTCCCTGACAGTAATATCAGTATACAATACATACGTATGCATTTTTCCTTGCATTTTAATGCAAAAAAAAAATACATGAAATTCATTGCACAAAATTTTTACATTACAAAACAAAATTCAACATTTAATGCACTGTGTCAAACGGCCCTAATATTTTAGAACAGATCCATTTTACCCAAATTTTTAATCTCATACGATTTTTAAATATGATGCCAATATGTAATTCACGATAGTTTCCGTTTAAAATAATAACGCGCTAAGATTCTTATTGCTTATTGGTAATAATAATTAAATTAGTTTATGATTGGCTTTCAGTTGTAAGGTGATGTTTCCGGCCAGGAATCGACTGCTTCTGACGCCATACTCGCATTGAAGCGTTCATTTACAAGCCAGTAGTTGAACAAATCAGACGTTTAAACAATATAGTGCTGCTTAATTGATACTTAATTGGTTGGCGTCCCCTGATAGCGTACCTTGAAGAAAAGAATTGTTTTTGGAAACGTAGCTTGAATTGAATCAACAAATTCGTTCAAAGTAAGTGTATATTTTAACCAGAAATTCATTTCATTCAATAAATAATAAAATAGAAAATTTTTGGGATGTATATGAATTTTTTTTTACTATTTATTAGAAGTTAAATGCTTTGATTTTACTTATTTCATTTATTATAAGCTTTTAAGCTTTCAAATTATATTATTTATAGCAAAATTTTGAATTTTATACAATTATTATATTTTAAACTTTTCCAATATGAAATTGATTCAAATTTAAAACCTGAAATTCACTTTTTGAATCGAAATATATTATTTAAAGGATTATTTGGGCTGTTATTTTACATTAAAATCAAATTTTTGAGTTTTTGAATATATGGCGTGATGTGTTACGTAATTCTTTTTCGTTCTTTCTTGCCTTTTGCGTCAACTAATTGATTAAAGAATGTTTAATAATTAAAACTTTTATTGATTTTGTACGTTATAGTACAAGTTTTTGAAGAAGTTTTAAATGTTTTATTCTATTTTAAATATTTAAAATTTTGTTTTAGGAAGTATGATGGACAGACAAAATAATTCAAAGGTGTTGCAGCTTAATTAGAAGACAATCTGGATTCAAATTCGTGCGGGATGACGAGCGCAGTTTAGATAAATTATTCAAAGGAGTCCAATTAGATGGCAACCCAAGTTTAATTTGGAGCAGGATGATGGCTGCAATCTAAATAAATAATCCAAAAGAGTTGCAGTCTAATTACATGACAACCCGAATTCAAATTCGTTCAAGATGATGACCATAGTCTGGATAAATAATTCAAAGGAGTTGCAGTTGAACTAGATGACACCCGAGTTCAAATTCATGCAGGATGGATGGGCGCAGTCTGGATTTTTTTTTTCTGTTTCAGGTTTCCAATGGATCATCAAATCCTTTCTCTTATTCCTAAACCTAATTAGATGTGTGTTTGAATGATTGTTTATGTGAATTGTGTTTGATATTGGGTTGAATGCACATACACACAAACAAATTATGGAAGAGGAATACTGAAAGGAAGTAGCAGTCCATTCCAGAGGGGGTAGCAGTCCAGGGGATTGAAACAGTGTATTCAATCCGAATGCACTTACCTTGTTTGCTCGTTGCGGATAGGCGTGCTCTTGAGCCTGTGTCGAATCTTTCATACATAATAGCGGTTGCATGGAGTGGGTTCGCTACCCACTTTGAGGTGATCACTGGCGAATGATTGGTAGAGTCACAGGAATGCGTGTCGAGGGCCCCGACACAAGTTCTGAGACTTGTATGATACAGGCAAGAGGGCATGGTACTTTTCTAGTAGCTACTATAATTAGTAGTTCTGTCCCGTCAATACGGTAGTAATGAGCAAACAAGGGTCGTTAGGGCGATCTTTTGATCGGAGACGATTGTGCAATGGGGAACGCTTTATCGGTGATTTCTACGAAACTAGTTGAACTAGTGTATTTTTACGAAGCCGTTATTGCAGTATCGCAATGTGGGGCGGATCAGATTGGGTAGTGAGAGCCGCTATTTGGTCTTTCCAAATGATTGCGGGTTTGGTCCATTCCAAACTAGGCTTTTATTGTCTGGTCGTTCTAAACCACACTGTGAGAGTACTCATTGTATAGTTTGATCTGGCAATTGTTGAGCCCTAACGTGAAGCTGATGAGCCAAGCTGTTCCGCCAAGCAGTCCCGCCAAGCAGTCCCGCCAAGCAGCCAAGCCTAGCAGTTCCAGGTCCACAAGTCAAGGGGCTTAGTAGGCGGTCAGATAGAGGCGTCTTCCAGTTTTACTGGCAAGTTATTATAAATATTTTCATTTTAAAATATTAAAAATTAAATATAAAATAATTTGCTTCAAAAATTAATGCATGACTTTTTTTACCAATTGCGCTATTTTATTAATTAATTTTGAATGTTTTTCTTTGATTTAATAGGAGGACGTTACTTTCTGGCCGATATCCAAGCCAGCAGGAGCGGAGAGACCCAAGTCCGGAGGACAGCGAAGCCAAGACAGACAGAGGCACCCTCACTTCTTTAACAGTAAGTCAGACTTATTTATTTTACTAGTTACTCCCTCAACTTACAAAAAAAATTATAATTTTTCAAATAAATCAATTGAAATAGCTGCCCCAACATATTTTTTAATTTTTTCATGTTCCATGAACTTTAAATTTTGAATTTAGTTTCAATAAATACAGTAACAAATTATTAGTTTGAACTTGATTTTATTTTAAAATAGTCACAAAATGTGAAACAAACTTTAGAATGATTAATTAATAGATTTCGAACAATATTTTCATGAAATTTTAATTGATTTTAGAATTAGTTTAAACTGAAAATACTTTTTTTCGTTGAATAATTAATAAAAATATTGACTTATAGCACGAACTCTATTTGAAAATAATGAAAATGCTCCAATTATTCAAATGAAAATATTTTAAATGAAAATTCTTTTTATTACCTTAATATTTTCTAATATGCAATTATTAAAACAATTTTCTATGTAGACATTATTGATTTTCATGAAAATATTGTTAAGAAATGATTATTGAATATTGTGTTATATTGATATTGAGATTAATTTTGGTTTATTGTTTCTTTTCAGGAGCTGAGAGTGCCAGCGTCGCGACGGTGTGTGTATGTGTAGTATGAAAGGTGGCCACCTGAATGTTTGAGTGTGTGCTTTAATTATTTTTGTTTTTCAGAGTATGATAGAATTTTAGTTCCTTTCCACCCTTTTTCCGCCTGCGCAGGCCCCCCCCTATCTAGTGGAGACACCTTGTCGAGGTGATAGGGCTTAATCAACTCCCCTAATTCAAAGTTGAGAACCAAGATCTCCACAATAATTTATTTATGTGTAATATTTCTTTCAGGCGTTTAATATTTAATTGTTTTATTGTTTTTATAGCTAAATAGTATTTTGGAGATTTATTAGTAAACCTACCTTCCAAGAGGAAGGGGGGTTAATTAATAAACCTCCCGGAGACGGGGAACCTATGTCCAATTTTTTTTTTGAGCTTTGTGAATACCTGACAGAATTTTTGGTGTCAAAATTGTCATTCAATAAAGTTCATTTTATTCACCCTGAAATGAAGTACAAATTAAAATGACTTACTTTTAAAAAATATTGAATGTTAAATTGATTTATTGAAAAAACTGTTGAATATTTACAGAAAACTACGGAAAGGAAAACTGGAGCATCTTCCAAGCGATAAGATTCTTCTCCCAGTTCTAATCATGACCGGAAATACATAGTTCGTAAGATTTAAATACATTTAGAAATTGAAAATTGTTTTGTCTGAAATGTTATTTATATTCAAGAAAATATAAAAAGTAAAGTATAAATTTTATTTTTATTATTGTTCTATCCTTAAATTACTCAAATGGAAAATGTAAAAATGTATAAGAATAAGTACTTGACCTTATTTAAAAAAATAATATGAGTTGATCCTTAGAGACATACCAAATTTGAATTTAGAAAATTGTGTTACTCATGTCATCAACCTGCAATCTAAATTCAAATGGGGGCTCTAGTTCTTGCATAATTCACTTTTTATTTGGAATTTGTATCCCTTAATATTCTTTTAAAATTGATTTGACTTCATTTATTGAGGGATAGATCCTTAGAGAGGCTGTATACTCAATTTGAACAAAGCGATTTAAAATATTCAATAAAAATTAAATTTAATACCAAATTTGAAAAATTAGAAAGAAAAGCTCATTTTCACTTGAAAAAAATCACCTTTTCAAAATATATAATACTGGATAATGATTGGATATGATGTAATAAGAGTTTTGTCTCAATACCTTGGACAAAATAAACTCTACTGACTGATAATCCAAAACTTAGATCATTTTTCCAGTAGCAAATTATCTACAATTATAATGTCCAAAAAAAACAAAATAATTTAGTTTCATTCAAATAAATGCAATCAATTAACCCCTAGTAGAAAGCTCTCACTATTTTATTCATTTGAAAACCAAATTCAACCCTTTTTATTCGAATGGGAGTCAAATATTGCAAGGATCTGTCAACTACCATACTTATACAGATAACCGAACATTAAAAAATCAATTCCCAAAAGAAAGTTTCTATTTTCTAATAATGATAACTAGAACAAAGCTGATATTGTTTTCATGTCAAACCTCCATTTCCTTGTTTCTTTAACCCCACCGAAAATAATATAAGAATTTGTCATTACACATAATTTATATATATCCAGCTAGTCTATCTATTCATTGAAACAGAAAGAAAAGTTCATTTTCGTTCAATAAAAATCATCTTTTCAAAATATAGTATTCTACATATTTGGATATGATGTAATAAGAGATTTTGTCTCAATATCTTGGACAAAATAAACTCTACAAACTGATAATCCAAAACTTAGATCTATTTTCCCAATAGCAAATTATTTACAACTATAACTTCCAAAAAAAAACAATATAATTCAGTAAACCAACCCCTAGTAGAAAGATTTCACTGTTTTATTCATTTGAAAACTTTTTATTCGAATGGGAGTCAAATATTGCAAGGATCTCAACAGATAACCGTACATTAAAAATTAATTTCCAAAAGAAAGCTTATATTTTTTAATAATGATAACTAGAACAAAGCTGATATTTTTCTTATATCTAACCTCTTATTCCTTTTTTCTTCCACCCCACCGAAAATAATATCAGAATTTGCTTTATATTTGCTCAACCAGCTAGTTCATCTATTTATTTGAAGATGGGAGCACCTAGCACGTTTTAGAAACAGTTTTTATGAATGTTAACAAATAGCAACTATTTGGCATGTTTATTCATTTTAAAACCTTTTATATATATAAATTTAATGGAATTTCTCAATTTCCAATGAACATTTGGTAAAGTCCAGCTATTAGTTGACATTTTGCACACAGATAGCACTACGTGGCTCGTTTGAAATAGATGAAAAATTAATGCATTTATTTTTGCTTTCATCAAAAATTTTGTTGAGTGCTTTTAATTTTAATATAATAATATAATTTTTTTCCCAATAGAGCTTATAGTTCCAAAGTTATTATTATTTTTATGAATTAGCGATGATCTATCAAACCGAAACTCTAATAAGTACTTGACTTTATTTCAAAAAATAATATGAGTTTATTTGAAGTATTTTTTTGATTGGGGCCTTAATTTCCAAGATATGAATATACGAATTTTTCATTAGATATTTTGGCAAAGTCCAGTTATAAGTTTACATTTTGCTACAGAGGTGGCACCACGTAGCTCGTTTGGAATAAATGGGACTAAATATATTTTTTTTAGCTAAACGGCTAATTGTGTCACAAATTTTGTTAAGAACTTTTAGTTTCATTTTGCAATTCTGTTCATGTTTTATTTATTATTCATACATCTTTTTATGTCGTCCTGTATACATAAAATTCCGATATTATGTATTTAGGATTACGTCAAGATTTTGATTATAATTTGGTTATCTAACTTTAATTAATATTTTAGGTGAATGATCTTCCAGTACTAGACAAAGCAGTCATTACTATCGTGTCCAGAATCACCCTAGAAGAACCAAAATGAGTGATTTTAAAGTGTAAATTCTTCCATAAAATGAATTTAAACATTCGTCATCTTTTCGTGTCGATTTATTCAGTATTTCAATTAATAAATTCGGTCTGAACAAGCGCACTGTGATGTAACAGGTGTAGCTTCACTATATTGAATTTAGTATAGTTTTGCGTGGAACTTCAAGGAAAATGGATATTTTAGTGGTACTTTCTGAGTAAAAAGTGTTAAAAGTGCGGTAATATTATAGTGTGTAAAGTGGAAAAGACTTTCATGGGGTCCAGATTGTTGCAAGGTTGTACTGAGACCTAAATTTCGACTTCTAGAGGTATGCATAGCTTTTGAGAGAATTATTTCTGTTTATTAATTTGTATTTTTGTTTTTTTGTTATAGGACCTGGACAGAGGACTGCAGAAAACTAAGGTTCGGTATAAAAACGTGTGCCCTTCTTCTCTATCCCTTTTTTCTTGTTTGGTATGATTTAGAATCTATTAGCTTTCTTTGAAATATGATTTAAAATGTTATGTAGTATTTCAGAAAAAAATCATATTTCTACTATTTTTTTCATGTGGCACATGCAACGTCTTCTAGTAGTTAGATAATTGGGGCGTGCGCCGATTACAAACTAAAAATAAAAACCCGAATTCGAATTATTAATTTTTTTTAAATATATTCATAATTTCGTTCCTTTAAAATAAAATAAAATAATCGAGAAAGATCACACTGCCCTTCGGCTGTATTTATTTAAATATTTGTTAAATAAGTACAGTTATGCATTTGTGGTCTCGGTCAAATTCCAGCAGGAGGATCAAAGGTCTCGTAGGGCCCTCTAAAAGACATAAACAACAACAACATACATCAATTCTTAATTCAGTTTGCAAACACAGATTTCAAATTCAATTTTTATCTACACTTATTTTTTCAACAGATTACAAGCAGAAAAATTCATTAGGATTATATTTGTTTATTATAATTTAAAAACTCATTTTAAATTAAAGTCCATAAAAAACAAATATTTGCTATTGATTTAAAGTTCGCGAATTATTTCGGCTTCGTTTCGGGTCCTGTACGGTTTTCGTAATAATTTTTGTAACGGTATTTGGCTTATCAAGTGGAGAGTTTAGGTCCTTTTATCAATTCCTTCTTTAAATTACCATTTATTTGTCTGAATTGAATTTACAAATAAAAGGGTAGCTATTTGTTGAAATCCTTGCAAATTCAATCAAGGGCCATGAAGTCAACAAAAAGGTGACCTTGCTGTAACTTGAGTTGATTTATCCTCGTTGAAGTTTAAGGGACCTTTAGCAGATACTGCACTTCAACCCTTTGCATATTTTTGGCTACAAATTTATCTCCAATTTCACCTTAAAAATAAAAACTACACTTAAATTTAATGGTTCATTTTACATTCAATAAATTTTATGGGGATCATAATTGAGATCCTTCTCTCCACTTATAGGTCAAAGTACGCAAAGATAATGGGAATATTGATTTATTAGGATCCTTTCTTTAAAAAAGGTGACCTTGCTGTTAGTTGAAGAAACTTTTTGTCGGACTCACTTTGAGATGAACTGGCCAGTTGTCCAGGGGCAGTTGTAACCAGCCATCGCCTTCCTACCACCCTTTAAACATCCTTCCGTTCATTGAACCTTACTTTTAAAAAAGTGGTCTTCTCTGTAATTCATAACAGTTGAGGAAACTTCCAATTTACTTTGAGATGTTTGTCTTTGGGCAACCACTCATCGAATTCTTACCGAACCCATTTTAATAAATAAATTAGAAAATAATCCATTATTCTTTGGCTCACCCTTACCTTAATAAAAGTTTGCTTCACAATGGTTTGAGAAACCTTTTCGTACTCACTTTGAGGTTAAGAACATTTATTACACATCAATATTCCCATTGTTTTTGTTCAAACTCAAATTGTTACACACAATTTTGTAAATTAGTTCATTAGCTTCAATTTCATGGCCGCGTTTTCGTTGTGGGGGGCTAGCCTAACGTGCAGCCTATTTGTATGCTTGTGAGTCACCCAGTGATGGATTTAAGGCCGGAGGGTGCAATATTGTTGGTCCAATGACGATGATTTACATCAGAGGGCTTATTTTCCGGGGGTGATCCGTCCTAGTAGCCGGAGCCCCCACTGTATAGAGCAAATAATTTTTCAATATTAATTTTAATAGATAAAATAGAATAAATTGATCACTTTCGAGAAGCTTATGCTTCATTATAAAATCATATAGAGGGCTAGATGTTGCGGCAAACATTTGTCATCATATCAACTAAACTAAGAATCGCACAATGATAAATTCAACGCTAATAGGAAGCTTATACAGTTCCACTTCATTATAAGTCCAATTTGAGTCTCAAAGTTATCAAATTGTCGGTATAAGAGGTCGAATACTGCAACGAAATGTCTCCACTTTTAACACATATTTCAATAAATTAGACTTTTAACGTTACATTAACACATAATTCAGAACGATTTTACTCCAAATTAAAATTGAAACCTGAAAAATTTGCATTTGACAGTTCAATTAAATTTCAAACAGTAATCTGTAATTTATAGTGATAGTTCAAACCAATACTCAGAGATGGCAGGCCAAATGTGCAAGAACTATGCAAAAAACTTGTACACATATTCTAGCTCAACGCTAGCATAAAGTTGTTCGTGCAGTTTGAAAAATCCGGGAAAAAATTTGACATACGTGCTTTAAATGAAAAAATTAATACTTTTATACTTTCTACACATTTTACTGGCAATTGATCATTTCAAAAACTTCATATATTTATTTTACATGTACATAATATTAGCTTTGGCTGCCGATTTCACGAATTCGATTAATATGTCTATTTTATTTTGAAAAATAGTTCACTGGCTTGCTAAGAGATGGCAGCATCTAGCACGTTTCAGAACATAAAGTCACATAAAAACTATCAACAAACCGAATATTCAAATAATACTGAAACTTAAAATACTAAAATTAAAAGAACTGGGGTGAGCTACGCATTTGTACGATATTTTTGGAAGTATATTGACTCGAGTGACAGTTGTTTGACAGCTACATTGAACCCCTGTTAATTTATCAATAAAAAAGTTTATAATTACGAAATGTTATCATTTATTTGGAAGTTTATTAGTTACTGGTATTTTAGGTACCTTTTAGTAACGGAATTATATATGGTCGAAAAATGGGAGCGAGTTGTAATACGTATCCTTATCAAATATTGTTTTAAATTAGGTTATGAATGTAACTCCTTAACAGTTAATCAGATATATTTTTTGCAGTATTCTTTTCAATTTTATCGTATTTCAATTCGGCGGTGATTCTATCCTCAGTTAATTATTTAACCAGAACTTTTTTTGAGCAAAATAAATTGGGGTACTTTTCTGCGAAACTGGATACAAATATTATGAGTTAAGACGATTCCATACATTATTTATTGTTAATAATAAAGTTACATAAATATAACTAACAAAATGGCACAAATTAGGAGTTTTCTTCCATACAATTCTGTTTTAGGTGTATTTTTTTGTGGGTGCTTAGTGCACTGTGATGTGCAAAAGTTTTTTTGCACACGTAGCAAGAAAATGGTTTATCGCCTGTGTGGGTAGTCATGTGTGCCTTCAGTTTTCTGGCATCGGTCGTGGCTTTGCCACAAATGTCGCAAACATGGTTTTTCTCACCTAAAATTCAATTATTAATTCGGAAAGTTGTTTTTGATTAATATTTTAGTTACCGGTGTGTACTTTTATATGCGCAGTGAGATGGCACGACATTTTGTACCTTTTGGGGCAAATAGGGCAAGCATAGGGTTTCTCCCCTGAATGGGAACGCATATGAATAGTTAAATCACCTGATCGGGCAGTTTTCTTACCGCAAATGTTGCAAACAAATCTAAAATATATACTAACCATATTATGTTTCGGTTCAAGTTGAAAAATTACCTTTTTTCACCCGTGTGGGTCATCTTATGTGCGCTAAGTGTACTACCACTCCTGAAAGCCTTATTACACAATTTACAGGAATAAGGGCGCTCCCCGGTGTGACTCCTAGTATGAATAGCTAAATTATGGGCGTACGCGAAAGCTTTACCACAAATAGCGCAAATAAATGGTTTATCTCCGGAATGGGTGCGCATATGAGTTTTTAAAACGAAAGAATGGGCAAAACTTTTGCTGCAAACCGTACACTCGTATGGACGGTCTCCTAAAATATTTTACCATAGAATTCAAGATTAATTAGTTGAAATAACGTACCGGAATGTGATTTCATGTGCGTTTTTAGCCCTCGAGGATCTGAAAACGATTTTGGGCAGACAGAACACAAAAAGGGCTTCTCCCCGGTGTGAACTCGAAGGTGTATCGTTAAATCAGACGAACCGTAGAATGATTTATTGCACGTTGGACAAACATGTCGTTTATCTAACTTATGAATCCGCAAATGTCGTTTTAAAGTTTTTAATTCAGGAAAACTTTTATTACAAAATAAACAGACATGTCGACCTTCCGTGTGATACAAAACCTCATGTTCCGATTGATTTATATCCCCCAACAATTCCCCACACAACCCACATTCTAAAAAATAACCTCATAATAATCATTCAAATTCATTAAAATTATTTTAGTTACCGTTTTCGCGAAATTTTTTTTTGTTTGATCGTTTGGTTTTTGTTTCCGGTTCGGAGCGATCAAAATCGTCTTCTAATTTAATATCATCAATATGTAAACTATCGTTATCGATTTCATCGTAATACTCGCATTTCACTAAATCGTCTGCCGGTTTTTTACTAATAAAGTTACGAAGCTGCGACTCGGCTTGTTCGCATTGCTGCTTAAATTTATACGCTTTATTTATTTGATCCATACATTGCTCGCATATCGTTTCGGGTAATCCGTCCCCAACTGAAATCTAAAGCCGATTTATTTGATAATTTTTCATTAAATTATTTACCTGCACTGAAGCGCATGCCATTAGCATTTCATCAACTGAATTATCGAATAATGAATGTAATTCTAGTTTATTTGATAAACAAGTGCGACAAATATTAGATATATCGCTAATTTCCATGATTAACGCTAGAATTTTATAACCTATAAACGCCAAACTACTTTGACATATGCGCACGCGCATTTTATCAATAAATATAAATAGAATTAAAAATATATCAATAATATCAGTGATTAATTATTAATAATTGAACCGTGCCATGTATTTGTACAATTTTTTTAATAAAATGCTCCGTTGAGAATTGTTTGAGGATCACTGTAGCAGCAGCATAGAATTGACGACTGAATGCAGCGTTGCTGCGCATGCGCGTTCTTAAAAATAAAAATTACTAAAACATTTACAGATTTACACTTAAAATACCCTAACAAAGGAAAGTGGGCTGTCAGTTCAAATATTCAACAATTTAAACTAATTATCTTGTAGAAACACTAGAATTCTTTATTATTGCAAGTTTGTGTACTTATTTTAATTGAAAATTTATTTAAACGTCAAACAATTCAAGCTGAAAACATTAAAAACTAATAGTTTTTTTTGATAAAATTTGAAATTATTACTATTAATACATTTTAAAGTATTTTAATAATATTTACTACTAGGACATATAAATATATATATAGTAAAATATATTTTATTGATAAGGACATATTGAAAAAATCGCATAACCTTAAAATTTTCGACTTTTGTTTGATATAAATCAATTTTCTCAGTATGTACACAGTAAATTTAATTCAGAGTTTGATTTATATAAGGCTTTGCTGCGACAAGGTTGTTATATGCAAATTTAGAATCGAGTTATGTGAATTTCAATCTATGGTATTAAATCCACTATATACACATCAATTTCAACACAGATTTAATAGTGTATGTATTATGCAGATGGAATATTACTAATTTGCAATTTCAAGTTGTCAAATCATGAAATATCTCACATGACAGTTTTTTTTTATAAATTGCCGGGATTTTTGAGTTTTCCGAGTAACTATTTGGCTTAATTTGCAAGTTTAATGCATACAAAATCGCTAGGATTATGCAGGAGTACTAATACTAGTTTGAAACTATGAATATAGTTGGTAGTTATTACAAACTTACTTTAAAAACTAATTCTAGAGACAAATGTATTATTGATTTATAAATTTGGTTGTATTGCGAATTTGTAATTACGGTAGCTGGGATAAATGTCGTTTCCTCACGTACTAGTGAAAAATTCATTTCGGATTCCAATACGATTCCTTTCTTTCCATCTCTTCGGTTTCACCCTCGGGAATTTACCTTGACTCACTAAAGTCATTTTCAGGTATGCAGATATGCACCTTGGTGTACAGATTGCGGAAATATTAATTTATTATAGAACCAGTGATCTTGGAAAATTATTTATTATCAATTTGAACTTGAAATATTTCTGAAAAATCAATATTTTTCGCATGAACAAAATTTATCTCTTTCAGGTGCATGCATTCAAAACATAACTGGGAACGATCCAGCCACAAGAACGTAATGTGGTATTACCATACTCCATTGCACTTTCAAATGTTTTGCTGCACGATAAACAAAACACTATTGTGAGAGAACTTTTTAACAAATATTGTTGCTACAGTTTTGATCCAGTTTTTTTTCTTTCTTATTAATTGAAAATATCGTGGAATCTTGAATCTCGTAAGGGGTGAGAAGCAAAGAGGGTAGCACACGACCACTCTTACACTCGACATGTATCGGAAGTGCCAGCTATTAACGCCAAGACAAGGCTTTCCACTTCACTTAGCTTGGGTTCGAGACCCGTCGTATTGGTTCACACGGGGGTTGAAGTAACGACCTCATTTGTACAGAAAAAGATAGTAGAAGTACGAAATATTGAACTGGGAAGATACAGGACTCTCTATTAATATTTAAAGGACTGTTAGAGCTAATGAAACAAATCAATAATTCAGGCGTTATTACTTCCCTACAATCATTAATAAAACAATAAAAAATAGTGGAAAATATGCTGACGCATCATTATTCCAGAAATTATAATGAATGCTAACCGAATGACAAGCAAAAACTTCTATAAAACACAACTTCAAACTTCCTAACCAAAATATCATCCCCAAATAACATAATTAAAATTAATTATCATAAATTTAAGAAACTGCACCTCTGCACACATTTTCATGCTAATTAGACTCGATTTCGAAAGCATTTGAAGGCAAACCCTCGTATGCTAATGTAGAATGGCTTGCAACAATAATCGCTTCGTTTGCATTGTTATAAAGGAAAATTTACAAACGAAAATGCTCCGAGATCTGATTATAAAGACAAGGTAAAATAGGGCTTAACTTCTACCACATTAAATAATCTTTTATTTTTCCTTTCTGCCACTGTTCAAATTTATTTATCATTACGACCAAATAGTCCAACCGTTTTTAACATAAATAAACGTATAAAACAGTATACAACTAGCGCTTGGCCTGCTACGCAGGCCTAAGCCCTAGGCTTCGCAGCTTGATATGTGAACCGCCTCCGGCAAAAATTCTGTCTCTATAAGATAAATTCCAATTACATTTTTAGCCCACAAAACCCTCGTGCTTGGTATTATATTTGTGCATTTTTCCCTACTCGTGATTCCACTGTTTTTTATTGACAATTCTCAATATCATTTCATGTATTCATCAATCGGATTAATTGATTCCAACTCTTCTACGAATTACAAAGTCTAAATTCAAAACTTCACAGCGAGATAACATGTCTGTGCCATGTTTCGCATATTCTCAGTCATTGCTTCACTGTTTTCGAATACAAATTAGAGTATTAGTTAATACAACTCATGTGATCCTTCTGTTTTATTTTGACGACATACTTACATCCTTACAATTTGCTTCGCTCGTCAATTTGTATGTAATCACAATCTTTCTGTCTCCTTTGCAACTCTCACTATTATTTTGAATAGATATGGTGGATAATGCTGACTGAAATGATGCATGTACATCGAATATACAAAAAAAAAAGTTACTCCAGGTGGAACCGAGAATATCGAGTGGAAAAGTGGAATAGAATTTCAGTTGAAATTTTGTGTTTTCATCACTTACACCCATTATCCTAAATATTTCTCTCAGGAGAATCATTTAGTTGATTCCTCCCATGAATTAGCGTATCTGATTTCTGAGCTCAATTGCGAGATTGAAAGACCGACTATTTTCTCCGTAGTAACATTGATCCTCATAGATTTCCTTCTAAATCACTGCTTTGAGTCTTAATTACTTAGCTCCAATAGTACTTTCGGAGAAACATGCATGTTCCACGTTCCTATAGTAATAATTTTGGAGCTCATGCACTCTGCTATACTTTTGCTTTCCAAAAACATGTTTCTTATTCATTCAGGCACTATTCACAAGCCCACGCTACATGTTTTGACTCCTTGTATAGAGCTACAATATTCAATTTTCTCTGGAATTGTGATTTAACTTGTACTGAAATCAATTCAACATTATTCATTAAATCAATATTAGTTGTTCAAAGTGCCTATTCAATAGAATACAATATCAAGGAATTGATCAAAATAATGAAATTGATGAATGTAGCAATGAAAATGTTGACAGCTGTTGTATCATCTGACTACTCGTCATCCGATTCCTTAATATCCAACAAAAAACTCATGTTCTTCACAATACAATATATTTCAATAACAGATATTATGAAAAACACTAAAAGTAAAATAATATCTGACTCTCACAAAATATCTCTTACGCACGCGCCTGCGCACGCGCACGCGAGCGTCAACGTCACACCTAACAATGTTACCAACTGTTGGAATAGATGTCTGTGTTGATTGTTCCAATGACATTCATTAAAATCAGCTGATTACAACAGTACATTTTTACTTGCAGCAACCCGTATCATCTATCAACATTTTCCGCGAAGACCCTTTCTTGAATAACTACGTTTAATCTGAGAATAAAGTATTGAATCTATCCATATCATGTGTCTCCTACACTTCTTGAGAAATTAATTTTTTTCAATCCCCTATATGATTTCTCTCAACTATTACAATATATTTCAATAACTGATATTATGAACAAACACTAAAAGAAAAATAATATCTGATTCTCACAGAATATCTCTATCCACTCTTTCTTATGCACGCGCCTGCGCACGCGTACCCGAGAGTCTACGTCACACATAACAATGTTACCAACTGTTGGAATAGACGTCTGTGTTGATTGTTTCAATGACATTTATTAAAATCAGCTGATTACAACAGTAAAATTTCACTTGCAGCAACCCGTATCATCTATCAACATTTTCCGCGAAAACCCTTTCTTGAATACGTATAATCTGAGAATAAAGCACTGAATCTATCCATATCATGTGTCTCCTACATTTCTTGAGAAATTAATTTTTTCCAATCCCATATATGAATTTTCTCATCGATATTACCGATTATTATTAATAGGAAGTTCTAACCAATAATTCTCATTTCGTTTTATCTTCGTTCACGTCATCTACCATTTTATCGTATTTGTAGTTTTTGAATACAAAGATATATTCTGTTGACGTTCAATAAAATTGTACAATTTGAGGCAAAGAATATCCAAAAAGCCATGAATCTCGTTTATATTCAACAATTTGTATGTAAGTAGATGAATTAATTTGGTTCTGAAATCTTGTTCGTATATGTCTATTCTTACAAGGGTCTTATCCATGGGTTATTGAAATTTAGTCTTAAAATGTACCACTAATAGCAGTGATGCACGTTTCAACTTTCAGTTTAAGATCTCATGGTACTTGCAATATATATGTCTATGTCTGATTTACTCATTTGAAACATAAAGAGAGCAAAAATGTTTGAATTGAATAATTCGTACAACGCTATTATTGAAGAGAATCATTTGAAAAAAGCATTATTCAGGTACTTATCTTCTGTAGTCCATATAGGCTATGTTTGTTGTGTACAACCTGTGTACAATAATGAACTCATGATTCCAACAATCTAGTCTCTAGTGCATACATCAGAATGGCCTATACTACGTATTGAAACATTAACTCATGAAATGAATCAACATTAGAGCCTAGACTATTAGATGTCAAAAACTACAGATCAAAGTTTTAGAACCACTGAGATTTGCTACTCGCCCCAATGCACTTGTCATCAAGATAATATTTCATATCCAATTTTGTATACCAATTGAATAGGAACATCCACACTAAATGAGAAATTAGTGACTTTTGATATTGTAATAAAATGATATATATTATACAAAATATTTACGTACAGTTTATTTCAGTAATATGTTATAATTTACATTTTTCAAAATAAATGATGACAATCGATATTTCTATCATCGTTCTCACCCAAGCTTAGTGTGTTTCATCAGCTCAATGCCGCTTCTAGTAGAATTACTCTCTACATAACCTCAAATACGAAGTTATTTAAGTTCATTGAGTGATGTATGATTTATATCTTTCAACAAGTACAAAATATTGATTGATGGCTCCATTATCGTAATATTATAATCAGTTGATTATTGCTTGTTTCATTGTTGACTCAAGCAAAATGTTCGATTGGCTGGGTTTATCAAGTCTTCAACTCAAATTTATTTAACTGAAAGAGATGTGAGAATAGCATAAACTAAACTATTAATCAACAATATTGAATATCTAAATAAATACTCGTGTATTGTTGAATATTTACCATATGTGCCAGCTAAACTATACTTGACATGTTTCAAACTTCAATTCAATCTTCAGTACTTATTTCATCCACAACAGAGAAACATCATGAATCAAAATATCTCTTGATTATAAGAATCGATTTCTTCATAACAATTATATGTTGAAATCATTCTATAACTTAGCCAACAACTAATCCATTTTGCGATCAGGCATATTCTTTGTTAAAAATGCATGAATATCGTGACATATTACTTTATTTCAAAAAATGTTTGAGCATAGCCTAAAAAATATTACATAAAATTGTCATCATGTTAATATTATTCAATTAAACTACTTACTTTCTATTTATTAGATGTGCACGTTGTTGAAAACTGGAATTGGAATTTTGCGTGAAAGCGAGTACGCATGTATATTCTTCGCTTGGAAAATAAGTTGGCAATACTGAATTTATTGAAATGTCAAAAAAATTGTAATTTTAATATTTAAGCATAATATTAGCTTAAAATGTATCACAAGTGATTTGCTCATGTTTGTGATAAATGCGTTAATACATAAATTTGTGAAAATTTTTCTCATCATGCAATATTCAATGAAATAATATTGAAACCTGAACGTCAAAGCTGACAGATATCATCGATGTTCAACAATTATTTGTACATGGCTACTATTTTTACGTGAAAGCGAGTACGCATGTACATTCTTCGCTTGAGAAATAAGTTGGCAATACTGAATTTATCGAAATGTCAAAAAAATAACAATTTTAATATTTAAGCATAATATTAGCTCAAAATGTTTCACAAGTGATTTGCTCATGTTTGTAATAGATGTATTAATACATAAATTTGTGGAAATCTTTCTCATTTTGCAATATTCAATGAAATAATATTGAAACCTAAACGTCAAAGCTGACAGATGTCATCGATGTTCAACAATTATTTGTACATGCCTACTATGTCCAGGAGGAATTTTTGACGGTTTTTGATTTTTTACACGAAACCTATAAGACTGAAAAAATTGAGACCCCCAAAAGGCACTGCTTGACAAGAATATCAAATTTATAAAAAAAAAATCATGTTAATCAGAGTTCTCGTTTAGGCTGTAGCCGTGGCTAACTGAAAGTGTATCTTATGCCTTTTAGTATATAAGATTAGATTTACAACACTTTTCTAAAGATATTATCAATAACTGTCAGAATAATTATCAAAATACCCACAGATATATCTAATTTACGGACTCACATTGTTAATAACTTTAGTATATACCACCTTGGCGCTAGTATCGCGTTTCCAATTATTAATTGTAAATGTCCAGTCTATCAGAGGTATACTCAATGACTTATGTGATACGCGATTTTAATCCTTATTTACATGTAACATAAGGAACAATCACAGATATATATGGGAACAATAAATGTTAATTGATACAAGTGACAGGTAACCAACAATAATCATACTTTTTAGTATTTTGAATATAAAATCAAGTAACTAATGCATTTTACAGGAAATTTGAGCAACAAAATATTATCTATCAGTTTAAAAGAGTAAATAAAGCATCGAAAATGTGTCACGCACTCAGAGCTGTGCAGTTGAGCTACAATGAATTGACATTGATAATTATTGTCAATTTACCATGCAAGTTGGACATGTTCCCAATTAGTGTTTATCATAAGGACATGACAGAGGCCAGATTAAATTATCCTTCTGTAAAAGTAAGACGTGGTATGATAATTACAATCAAATATCCTATATTAACCATAATATTCTGCCTGTTTTCGTCTTGCAGGGTATTTTAAACATAAATTTATAATTTCCCGCGTCTGTTGTTCTGCCTTTCCATCCAGAACATGGCACATTTGCTCCTTCCTTGCGCCAAATTTAATTAGCAAGCGAATATCAGTCAAAAGTTGATTAAATTTTCACAGATATATTTGTGCATGGAAGTAATGAGTTTAGAAATTGTTAGAAGATTAATTTTGATACAGGAGAGTCAATATTTTGCTCCATTTTCGTTCATTGACTGTTATCCTTTGGGCTGTAATTTGTCGATAACACTTCCTTCGACGTCTTTGATTATCCTTGTGCTATTTACACGGCTCTGCACGCATTCAAAAAGGATTAGGATCACAGGAGTGAAATTGATGCAAGAAATAGAGCTATTGTACGATTCAATGATTTTTGATACAATTAGACAACATTAAATTCAGATAAAGGAGCACGTTATTTCACTAAAGAATTGGAAAAGTCATAAAATTTGATTTTTAAATGAGTTTTTCAATTTATTTGATTCATTTGTGCAAATTTCTTAAGGTTTATGTGGAGGGCTGATGGTTGTTGTACATAAACTTGAAACAATTTGAACGATTATTTAAATATTTTAGAAGCTTTTAGGAAGTTTACAACAGCGAAATTATTCATAATGATGGGAATAATCACAAAATTGAAATATTAGATACTTAGCCAGTTTTTAACGCGATAAAAGTGTGTCACGAATATTGTTCATAATTTTATTTAAAATGCCCTTAAAAATGTATTTTTTGTGGAGGTATGATATTAAAATCTCCTTTTAAGCGAGTGACATCAATTTCATGCTATGTTTGAGATCGTTTCCTGCTCTTCTATCCTCTTGCAAAGAAACCCTCAGATATTACGTACTCAGTATGCAGAAGTTAGCATATATTTCAGTATTTCAAGCGTTATTAACCCCAAAAAGAGGAAGAAAGGAGGATAAATTTAACAAAGGGATGAAACATGAAAAAGTTAAATCAATTTATTTAGAAAATACATTTTTTTTGGTTACTTTTTATCATCTGGAACACCCTCTACATCTTAATACACCCTCACAGTTACTTAATATAATTTGCAATTTGAAAAAACCTCCCCAAATAATAATTTCTTTAATATTGCCCCTTCTAGCAGACACTCAATTATATACCCGCAATATCTTCTTGTCTATTACAACCCCTATTATGAGAGGGTCACTTACAAGCCGAGACACGTCTCTACCCTTATTGCAGGGTGGAAATATAAGTGCAAGTGTCCTCTCATACGCCCTTACCGCGAATAAGACATAAATTCATCGAGATATTTCTTCGAAGCTATGACACTGCCATCTGTCGCACATCTGCGACGCCTCTTATCGAATTGTCCTCTTCAGGGATGCTGAAAGGTGGACAGGTCCTAATCCTTGTATTTTCAACCCTTAAATTTGAAAAAATCAATTAGAAAATATTTTATTTTGTAACACATTTTTCTAATTAAAAAAATATTGTGGTTATTAATAGCTCACCATCAGGGGCCTGTTGCATAATAAAATACAAGTTAATATTATTAGCGTTTTTACGTGCATTTTCACTAATAGTATTAACTTGTATTTCATTATGCAACAGGCCCCAGATACTATAAGGATGTTAATTAAAAAATCGCACACAACTTTTTAGAGTTCGTCTCTGTTTAAGGGTGAACTACAGGGGTGAGGAAAAGGGAAAATTATTCATCCAGTCATCCAGTTATGAAGGTATAAATGTATAATGTCCAAAGTGGTTAAATGTTCATAGAGGGCTCTGATGTCTACATTTTTAAAAGATGAAATTAGCTGATGGACTCTGAATGGAGCAATTTGGTTTTTTAAACTTGGGGTGGTAATTATTAATGAAGGGAGGCTATTAATGCTGTCATCTCTTTTTTAACATACTGGACGTTCAATAAATATCAAATAATTGCTTCCTTAAATACCACATTTCTTAGCTTTGTTTGAATCGTTTCGCCCTTCATTAAACATCGACTTGTACTTGGAATCAATTTCAATTCAGTGAATTCTCTCTACAGCCCTTGGTTCCTTAATATCAAAGGGTGGTTGGAGAGGGCTAGGGGTGTTATTTCCGGTTGCTTCCATTCGATCAGGTGTCTTCTTACGCCAATTAGACTCAATCAGTTAATTAGAATTAGAGAATTGTGGCTTTCATGTCGAGGACATTGACACCAAAAAATCCAGGGACTCTTCCTGTAACATTAAATCATGAGATTAGTGACATAATACACAAAACAGCCAAATATTATTTTTTGTTTCTGTTACACCCTGTATATTTTTAAGTACTTACTCCAATCAAAAATTTATTTTAAAAGGTAGTCAGTAAAAGGCACGAATCAGTACTATCCTAATTATTTCCCTTTCGATGCTTTTTCGTGCAAATTAAAAAAAAAAACTTGGTTATTCTCTCTGTCTGATGTTCAACCCCTTTATACCTTCATATTCATATGTAGATCCGCCAAGTATAATTTCATTAGGCAATTAAAAAGGTATGCATACTACACGTTAATTAAAATTTGCCATTTCATTATAGATAATTAGCAAAAACACTTGTTTATTAATTTAGAAAGGCATTTTTAATGAATAATTGAAAATTCAAGTCTTGAAAATTTTTGATTCTTAAACAGGAATTAATTATAAATGAGTTTACATTGCCTTATCGGATAACTAAATTAATTTTAAAAGAAAATTTCAGCTTTATACTAATTATTAATAAAGCAAATATGACCCATAAATTATGAATCAGTTTCCTGGGACGAAATTCAAAATATTGTTCTCGACTTTTTAAGTCACCCTTGCATCTATTCTTTAATGCATTTCTTGCTGACAGTTAATTGCATGCTAAAATCTACGTGTGCTTTGGAAGCTTATAAAACGTTTTTATGCTTGATTTTATTGAAGACGACTCGCAATGATTCACAAGTAAAGTAATAATCATTAGAAACTAGAATGTCTTTCTGTTCAAGTTTATTATTCGAATTGGGGCGATAAATTCACCCCTAAATAATGCATTACGTTCAATATTATTATAAATTTTAAATACTTTTTGAAGTACGAAACTACAAGTCTCCCCATATATTTCCAGCAGACAGATTCCATTAATTTGCACATTGTTTTCTTATGTATAATCGTCTGCTTTTGACAGATAACACTAAACAGAGACAAACAGACAAAGAAGGAATAAATCTAGATGGCTGTAAGGGTGGGTGAATTGAGATAGGGTTGCACTGTGACAACTCAAGATATTTTTCAAGTTTTACGGTTGATTTAAGGGTAAAATTGAGAGTGATTGATACAAGTGGCTTCTGACTTAATGAATATAAATAGTAGGGGTGCGTTTGTCAGAGGGTGTTGTGTTTTGACAGCTAAGGGAGGTTTATTTGATCGCATTGTTATTAGAATTAGTATCTCGTAATCTGAAATAAACTTATATTAACCTTAAAACTGCTACCATTTATAATAATATAATTAGTTTGAATTACGACTAACCAAATATAAGCCATAAACAGTTTTTAACTTAAATAAACTTATAAAACAGTATACAATTAAATTTAAAACACTTTTATAATGATATTTCAACCAAATGTCAAAATACTGTCATAGGTATATCTAACTTATAGACTCGCATTCATTATTAGTAAAAGTGTACAATTGATTTTACTACTTATTACTAGTGGTCGCTAGTGTCGCGTATCCAATTATTAATTGGAATCGTACAGTCCAACCGGAGTATACTCAATGCTTTTGTGATGCGCAATTTTAATCCTTATTGCCATAATACATCAAAAAATTGTATTTATTGAAATGTCAAATAACCAACAATACTTGGTCATATTTTAAATATAAAAATCAAGTAAATAATAAGTGTTTATAATTATAATATACAAATTAAATTAATAAAATCATGATTGTGGTTGAAGCACAACAGTTTAGGAAATAATTTCTATGAATATTCGAAGTGAAACTTTGATTAGTACATTTCCGAGGATGTTAAACTTTCTCCAAGGGAGTTGTAGCGTCGTACGGGGGCGGTATTCTGTAGATAAGACCCCCAAGTAAAATGGAAGACGATTTAATTCGACAGCGACCACATCTCAAGGATTTGAATAAACAGAACTCAGATTTACATTTTCAGAAACGAATCGTTACAAAGTGCTTCCAAATCTCATATATACTAAGATCCACAATGTGCAAATTTTGGGATTGAGGACTACGTCTTATATATTGTAATTATTACTGAATTCAAAAAAAATATATTATCAAATAATTCCAGGCCATTTCTCCAGTCAAAACATCATTAAAACCTCCCCTAAATCCCTGACCTCAAATTAACCACCGAGCCCAACCGTCTACTAATCAAATACCCGGAGCATCCGGCCATCTTTCACATTTTATGTAAATCTGAAGGAAGTATCAGACAAGGACACCGTTCCTAAGGGAGTCTTATTAAAAATCTGTTTGCTCTTTAACAAGACGAATATAACCTGGAATTTTTAAGGGATGAAACTGGAATTCTCTGAAGAGACAATGTAAAAATTCTTAATATAAAAACTTTACGAATCAATTTAATAAAAGGGACAGTTATGTGACAACCAAAGGGTGAAAATACCAACCAAATGTCAAATTTTGTTCGCTGTGACATCCTGTACATCTAATTGCTACATAAACTGACGCGTAATGAAATCCAGCAACTCCTATCTCTATAACAAAACGAAAAAGATTTATTAGTCCCTCCTAAATACCTGATTTCTGGAGCTTAATATAATTCAATGAAAATTACTTTTTTTTTTCGAGATAACCAATGTTTAATTGATGAATATCTTCAAGATATTAAAGAGACATTGGCCCTCAATTAGACGGTGATTTTATCAAAGAAAAGGAAGCTTCTATCGTCTTCCCTTATATTCAAATTCACACCAAATTTGCAATTCTGAATAAATTAAACGTTTATGTGTTTCAGTGTATTCGAATAGACTTTGTATGCTTATTTGATGAATGAATTTCTAAAAAATTGATTTTTAAATGGTGTAAAATAATTAGTATATCACATCAAGGCAGTAGCACTCTTTGCTACTTAGGCCCCGTTTGAATTCTCTTTGAATTGGAGGCTGCTGCTGCATCTCCAACGCTTGATTTAATTTGGTAATTTCTGAGCTTGAAATACAACGTTTGCCGTACAATTAGCTTGCTATTCTCTACTGGGGCCTGTACTCTTGTATCTCACTTTGTTTCACTTAGGATTGCTTCACTTTGGCTACTTCAAAGTTACAAGAAACAGACGGAGACGTTGACGAGGAATGTGACATTACGTTGGCTTTAAGTGGAATTAAATCGTTTAGTACGAGCCTGTCAGCTATTGTAAAGTAATAATTATTTTTATATCCTTTTCTCATGCATAATACATGAAACTTTTCTTTTTCGCTTGCATAATCTTTCTTTTCTTGTTGGATTCCCGGATAAAGAAGTTTAATAACTTTCCTTGGATCATTTGTATTGACCAACCGGATCCCCTGTCCTTACTTCTTTTGATTATAGCTGACCATGTCTCTTGGAAAATTGAAAATTGAAACTTTCCGATGGAAAAGTTTTCAGCATCGAATATTATAACGGGACGAAAACTTCTGATTTGCAACTGTCTTACATTTTCAATAGTTCATTTTTAACAAAATATTCAGATGATGATTTATATAAGGTAGTCCTCAGGTGCAAGACTACGTACGTGTTAGCATATTATAACACAGCATATATCATCCTTGAATGAGGATGTTTCCAGAATCTCAAAGCACGTTCACCTGTACCCAGTGTTCACTTCGACAACGGATAATTCATTCTATACACTCGCCAAGAATGGAAATTCCATTATAATTAGATGGAATTGTGACCACTATACTCCACAAGATAGTTCCAGCACCGAAGTTTAAATTAAACCATAACTCCCGAGGGAGAATTTAACTTTAGTTCGAATATAACTTTTTGGAGATTATAGAAAACTTAGAAGATAACTATAATTTAAAAGATTGAATAAATACTCCAAAAAAGATTATTTAGATTTGCGAACGAGCCTCAGATTTACTGTGTGTCGTAATTTGAAGTTATGGTTGATATAAATAACGTTTTTTTGACAAAGGCACCAATTTAAGAAAGTTGTGCATCAAATCCGAATGGAATTAATTTGTACGGTTACATAAAGCACCCTCTTGAAAATAATCCTACAATCAAAAAAATTAGTTATACATATTATTCCAAGAATTCAACCTTGTACAGTCCAAATTGACCAACCAAATTTAGATATGAGGGTTGGTTCGAGCGTAATTTGTATTTCAACAAGAAAACATCTTTACTTGAACCAAAATTAACCCCAATTTCACTATTCGAGGGACATTTGTGTTGGTATTTCAATCCTTAAATATTCTTTTAACTGTATTTTCAGAAAGTTGCATGCCAAGTTTACATGGAATTAACTGAAAAGGACGGTTTTAGCTCAATAATCTGTAAGATTCCTTGAAATTGATCCTGTAATCAAAAAAATGAGTTATTTACTTTATTGTAGAAACCAAATTTAAGAAGATGATTTAAGATATTTAGCGAAACAATAAAAGATTAATAGTTAACCTTCTAACTTCTACCATTTACTCAAAATAATATAATTAGTTTGAATTACGAATAACCAAAAGATTAAATCGTAGTCTCATGTAAGCCACAAACCGTTTTCAACTTAAATAAACTTATAAAACAGTATACAATTAAATTTACAAAATTTTTGTATTGATATTTCAATTAAACGTCAAAATACTGTCATAGATATATCTAGTTTACGGACTCGCATTCATTGTTAGTAAAAGTATACAACAATTGATTTAACTACCTATTATCAGATGTCGCTAGTGTCACGTGTCCAATTATTAATTGTAATTGTACAGTCTATCCGGGGTATACTCAATGACTTCGTGATGAGCGATTTTAGTCTTTATTTACATAATACATAAAGAATGGATAAATTTCAATTGATACAAGTGACAGGTAACCAAAAATAACCATACTTTTAAATATAAAATCAAGTAAATATTAATTGTAACATGCGATTTACTGGTAATTAAACTAAAAAAAATTATTTTTTCAGCCGATATAGAAAGCTAAATATTGCAGATTTCATGAAACTAATAATCGTAATGAATCAAAGGCTGACTAAAAGATTTATAGTAAAATTAAATTCAACACTGTCAGAAGGTTAAATGAAGTGAATCAACAATTTGCAAGGCTATAAAATACAACTACTTGAAATTTGAATCTTCTATCGTCGCGTCGTTTGCCAGGCACATATTAAATTGTACATCTTATGCAGTATACTGCGTACAGAGTTGCCTATTGAATTTCTGCCGCCAGGCACCCTGTAGTCAGATTGAAGGGTAGAGTATGCTAAGTAGGATCCCTTAGGAATATGAACACGTCATTTTCTGGTAACCCGCAGCAGAAAGGACCAAGAGATGATATCTGGGGGCTGTGATATCACGAGCAGGATAAGAAGGGACGGGACAGTCCTCAAAGATAATATTTATTTATTAAAACAATTTTTAGAATCCTTTTTGAGCTTTTACAAGCAGTTTAGGGTAGTTTTAAGACAGTTAAAATGAAAAAAAACACAATTAAGGACAAAATTTATTGATTATTTTCTAATAATTCAATTAACATGTGTTGTTTTCGAGTCTTGAAAGATTCAGGAACACGCTTCATCTTTTTGTTTGAGCCATCCTGTGAAATAAAATAATTTAAATTATAATACAAGTAATAAGGGTTGAAAATTATTATATTTTTACCAGCAGTTGGAGTAAGACATTGGGCTCTTGTTAATTCGCAGGCATTTGAAAATGTTTCTTTATTTCCAGCTTGGTTTTTGCCACAAACTGGGTCATAATTATCAGTGCACACAAAGTCACATTCAGATGCTACGTAGGCTATGAAAAGGGCAGCCAAAATAACTAAAAATAAAAATGTATCAATAAAATTTTGGGAACTCACCAATATTTCAGCTGAAATAATAACACTAACCAAAAATCAGAGTACGGACCATTGTAAATTGTTCAATGTTGTTTCTTCGACTGAATTTTATTAAAGTGAGCTCCAAAAAATTGCTTTTATTATTTACAGCAGATAAAATTGAGACATAAATAAATTTTGTGCACTTTGATAAGAATTTGAAGATAACCCCAATTTATCTGCATTATTTATTGATATTCGAGTCAAAATAACAGCAAGGAGGTGCAATAAATATAATATTCTCGTACTGCGATCGTTATAATCCTTTGTTTTGTTCTTTAAATTTGGTATGATTACTAACTAATAATAATCTTAGTTAATACCAGTGATAACCCTTCTTTGATTTATAAGGCTTAAAAGAGTCACCTTCTTGTTAAAATTTAATTTATTGGGAACAGGTTGTAAAACACAACTTTTTGAAACAAAACAACATCCCTTTCCATCCAATATTTCCACTCTCGCCTTATTCCAATCACGTCTACTTGTTTAAATGAACCTGGATTGGATCCCTTTTCAACGCAATATTTTCTGTGTAAGTCTGTCTTTTTCTGTGATGGCCAACAACGGACATCTGTTTTTTTTCTATTTTCAATCAGGACTTGCAGAGCTAATCTCCTCAAACTGAACCTGAAATGAAAAATTTTGCTTGAGGAAAATTGAGACAGTGATTTAAAAATAAATATGAATGTGAATGAAGCGAAAAACCAAGACAAACGGAAATGGTACTAATTCAGCAATTCAATATAATTTTAATTGGATTTACTAAACATCCATTAATATTCATTGGGTCTAGGCTTAAACTTGATTAGTTTACCTTGCTGTCGCTAAAGGCACACTGAGCAGTAAGACGTGCAAAGCAGAAGAGAGATTAGACGGACAGGACAGCCCATAATTTTTTTTTAAACATTTGGAACACCCTGTTTACCGATTTGTATGAATTTTTCTTGAATCGTGTTTTTGTTCATGATTGATTCATCCAAAAATTCTTGAATAGTTCATCGAAATGCTATGACAGATAGCGAGTATGTGTTCGACACTCAATTTGCCTCTGAAGTCCGGATTTGGAGCAGCCAAAGTGTGAGCTGACAGTAAGAAATATGACGTGGTTAAATAACCAGAGAATCACAATGCTGCCATTTATTCAAATATAGATTATCTTAAAGATAAAAACGGCTAGCCCAGAAATTTCATTACAAAAAATTATTTGGGATAACAAATTATGGGTACAGCATAAGACTTCTCATCGAAGGTAGGATGTTAAAACTAATTTTGTCTTCTATCTTAACGTTTTCATTTCGTTGTTTGTACGTACTCTTAGACAAATTTGCTAATGTGAATTTCTCTACTCAAGTTTACTAGGTAGACAATTATATTAAGAGAGAAATTTACTGAATTACTCCAAAGTTAAACACAAATGACAATTTGAAGATCATTTTCAAGCATTATTAAAATTTTATGGCGGGGTTTAGTTTGAGGGTTGAAATAATATATAATTGTTCAAAATATTTTCATAAAAAGGTCATGTAAATATCCAATATTTTGGTTTGATTAATGAATAATAAACTATTGTAGATATCAATATTTGATATTTTTGTTGAAATAATAAATTTAAAATTATTATTATCTACAAATAAATTAGGATCGACTGCTGGTCAATAAGAAAATTGGAAGCTTTAACATATTCCTTTGATGTTGATGTCCCATTATTAAGTAAGATATTAGGAATTGATTATTTTCCTGTATAAAACCTGAAACATTCAGAAATTCTAATCATAAAAATGTATTTAATATTCTTGTTGATGTCAGCAGTAAATTGTGCAATAATTATTGAAAATAATCTTAATTTTTCTTCTTCAATTTTAAAGTTTGCAATTGATGTATTTTTTAATCAAGATGCGCATTTCAAAACAGCTTTGATTTTATTTAACGAAAATGATTTAATTATTAATCAATTCCTAAAAGAAATTGCAGGAAGGTTACCAGAAATATCTGTCATGTTGTACACCCCACAAAATATTTCAGATGAAAATGATACTTCCGGCAATCTTAATTTTAAACCGGATTTGACAATAATATTTTTGAATGAATTAAATTATGATAATGTCGAAGAAATAATTTTTAATATTGAATTATTGCCGATTTGGTACAGCCGAGGGAATTTTTTAGGTAATAATCAACCCTTTTAGTGATTCGGGTTACTAAAAGTTCTTTAGTTGTAGCAAATATTGAAACAGAAGAGCAAGACTGGCTTGAAGAGAGTTTTAAATCTTTTTGGGAAAGGCAAGCTTTGAAAGTCGTCATTTGTTATTCTAATAAACAATTGAAAGTGGTCACTTATAATCCATACTTCGAAAAATATAATATTGATATTTCCAATCACCAAAAAATATTCCCAAAAAAAATACACAACATGAATGGCAATCCAATAAAAATATTAAGTTTGGATCTTCTTTACGACACTAGTATAATAAAAACTACTAGAAATAATCATGTGGAATATATTGGAAAAGACGGCAAATTTTATCAGACATTAGTTGGAAGTTTAAACGCAACTCTAATCGTAAACGGATTATCAGAAATAATTAATAAAGATTTTATAAAAACTTATGATATGGCTGCACCCTTAGGACCTGGAATGAAAACTTTGAGCCAAATATTTGATTATGATGCATTGGGGAATTCTGTAACACCACATCATCTGGATGATAACGATTTTTTGGAAATTATTTTTTTGAGCGAAAGGAATTCTTTGATTTTAGTTGCCCCAAAGAGCTCTGAAATACCGAGATATCTGTATTTGTTTATTATTATTCCGATGGATATTTGGGGATGGACCTTTGGGAGCTTGATTATTGTTGCTTTGACAATATATTTTATCAGGAAGAGGAATAGTTTCACCATTGCCTTTCTGGATACTTATAGGTATTTATTCTCTAGGTTTTTTTACGCTTTTTTGTCATTCTTCTTTCTAATAATCTTTTCATAGTGATTATAAATGCAGTTGTCACTAAATATTCAGCAACATTCATTTTGAAACTAAAAATCTTTGATAATGTTATCAGATTTTAAATCCTGCGCAATCACAGCTCATATTTGTTCAGTCTATGAGAGGTATAATCAATGACTTCTGTGATGCGCGATTTTAATCCTCATTGACATTATACATAAAGAAAATAGATTTTAATGAATAAAAGTAAAAAATACTAAAATTTATGTGATGAAACGTCATTTTTTGTAATGAAATTTTATAGATTATTTAAAGTGATAAATATACAAATTATAGAGATTCATTATTTTTATTATAACTTTGACAGTTGTGATCTATTGTCATCGTTAAGTAACCAACAAAATTCACATCATCCAAATATTTAAATATAAAATAAAATAAATTTATGTAACAAAATGTTACTTCAAAGATTAGTCCAAGTGATAAATATAAAAAATAAAGAAATAATTATTTTTGTTATAACTGACAGCTGTGAAAATATTGCTAATGTCAAGTGACCAACAAAATTTATATTCATCCAATTACATAAATAAAAGATAAAAAAAAATATGTAACGTTACTTCACGGATTATTCAAAGTGATAAATATTAAAAAAAAAAAATTATTTTTGTTATAATTTTGACAGCTGTGAAACTATTGCCAATCCAAATAATTACATAAATATAAAATAAAGAAGTTTATGTAACAAAAAATTACTGTACGTATTATTTAAAGTGATAAATAAAAAAAATAAAGACGTTTAATATTTTTGTTATAACTTTGACAGCTGTCACTATTAACGTCAAGTAACTTCAACAAAATTTATATTCATCCGAATAATTTAATGAACCCAGATATTAACTTCCAAATGAACGTATTTTCTTATTGAATATACATAATTTTCGACTAAAAAATTCAATTCAAATTTCATCAAGGATTAAAATCGCATATTACACTAGTTATTGAGTAAACCTCTGGTAGACTGGACAATTTCAAATAATAATTGTAATACATGACACTAGCGACATCTGTTGATCAATAGCTGTACACTATCACTAATAATAGTTGCTAGTCGGTAAGTTAGATATATCTGTGGATAATTTGACAGTTAATTGTAATGACTTATTCAATTTTTGAATCGTTTAATAGCACATTATTATTACAGGTTGTTGATAAACGAATCTTTTCCGTCAGGAGAGCAACCGTTTCTGGAAAAATTTGTTCTGATGTTGTGGATTTCTTACGGCATAATCTTCACAACATTTTTTAGCAGTCTTCTGATGTCATCTTTAATAAATTTAAAGTATTATGATGAAATAAATACTATTGAGGATTTATTTAAGACAAATATTACAATTGTTACACCTCCATATCACATAAAATTTATCAGGGATTCAATTATGCCCGAACAGAGGAAAGTTTTGGATTATTTACACCCTACACCCTTGAATGTGACGGTTTATGGCACGTCAGTCTATTGGGTTGATAAATACATGTTAGTAGGGGTGATTAAATATTCGATTATTTATTAATTTCATTATTATTTCAGGCAAGAATCAAATATTGGTTTGCTTCTGCACAGCAATCAGATTGATTACTTGAAACTACAACCAGAATTCGCTAACAAATTTCATATTACTGATATTATTTTATTCCCTTACCCTATGTCATATTTTGTAGACAAGAAAAAAATTTATTATGAGGAGATTTTGAATGTGAACGGAATTATTGATCAGGCTGGCTTGTCGGAATTTTGGAAAAGGTATAATTATGGAATTGAAAATCGAAAAAATAAGACTGTGATTTTGAATGATGAAGAAGATCAAATTGTTTTGAGTATGGATCATTTGCAGCTGCCTTTTTATTTATTGGGGGTTGGGTATATTTTAGGGATGGTTTCATTTGTTGGGGAGGTTGTTTGGAAGTATATTTGTAACAAAAATTAATAATCAATTTATTTTGGGGTGTATAACATCAAAGGCAGTCTATTTTCTTTAATACACACATACTCATGAATATATTCAGATCTAAAGTGTGCATCTAACGCGGTATTAACTCAGTTAGTAAAGGCAGCCCTGGGCGTCTTTAGAAATCGTTCTACCTCAAAGTTGATTTTGTTCCCCGTTTAAACCGCTCCGAGCAATGTCTTATCGCGTCAAAAGAATTTTTGCATTGCAAATCTTTTAAAACGACCAACTATTAATGTAAATTCTTAACTCTTTAGAACGTTTTTAAATATGAGTGGAAGATTAGGCGAAGTGGGCTTTGAGATTTGAATGCGGATCATATTACAGTATATACATCACTTTTATGGCGTCAAAAGAATATTTTCTTGGAAAAATTCTCTCACATTTTTCAATTCATAACAATAATACAAGTGTAAATAATCCAGATTAAAAAGAGCGGCAGAAAAATAAAATACCCAAGCGTAGTTCGCATAAATTCAAGAGGAATGTAATTGTATTTTATTGCAAAACTTTCCTACAACTTCCATCAATTATTTAAGTAATTAAACAGTGTTTATGTTGTAATTTAAGATTGTGAAGGGAAGTTTCCTGAAAGTGTTCCACCTTACGTTGGCTTGTATGTTGCGTTCATGTCAAAAAGAAACTTGAATTAGCTGCAACGAGCAGTGTTTGTTGAGTTATGAAATTGTTAAAGATTGTATCATAATTTTTATTCAAATTCTACCGCCAATTTACGTCTATTTCCTCCAGATCAATATGGTAGATATTCCCTGGAATTCTCGGGCCGTGTAGATGTAGAACGTAGTGCAAACGATGTTTAATACCCACGGGATAACCTCCTCTCTAGATTTATTATATTTGCCTCCATTGGGATACGAACAGGAGTGCTACAATTTACAGGAAGATGCCGAAAATGCAAGTGAAGTTTGCACACAAAAATTTGGAACCTAACAACAATAGAAAAAAAATCAGAAAATATGTAAAGCAATAAATTTCATAAAATCATTCGTTTAAATTTAGTAAAAAAAGGTTGAAACAGTGTAGCCATATTTCACTTGGCATTAACTTTTGACGTTCCATTCCAGCAGGTGTACATAAACAGGGAAAACGAGAAAAGCACCAAATATGAATAAGATAATATTGAGCATCTGTTGTAAATGTATGCAAATTTATGCTTTATTTCCAGTGGTGCATATGCATCGTCACTTTTTAAGCTCTATGTTGAGCCCAACCGTGATTTCCTCTTGCGCAAAGCAAGCTACTTGTTAATTTTAATGGAAATTCTATCCACTGGGAATTAAATATTTTAATTACTTTCTCATCCTTTGAGATTTTTCTGTTACTTGCAGAAATGAATTCCATCTTGAGATTTTGGATGAATATTTTAAATTTTTAATTATGACTTGTATTTGTATTATGCTCTAGAAAGCGACTTAACGTTCATCTTTTCACACAGAATAAATTAAATCAAGTAATTGAAATGCAGAAACGAAAAGGTACAATTTTATGATGTTTCGGTGTCAAAACTGATTTGAAAACTAACTTATTTCAATAAGAAATTAATTATATTTTAATTTTATAACAGCAGCCGGAATGGAAAGATTGTATCATTAATAAAGTCGACAGTGATTTATACTGGAAGTCAAACATATTTTTTCACTTCCACCAATAAAAATAATAATTAATTATCCTTTGGAGAATCAGAAAACATATTCACTACCTCGGAAGAAAGTATTTATTGTATTATAAGTTACAAATTAAAACAGGATTAATAACATTAAAATGCCGCGAAATTTATAAGGAATAATAATCAGAGCATGAAATGAATTTATGAAATGGAACAGTTCTTATTCTAACATATTGCATATAGAGTTCACACTTTAAATTTAAAGTTAGAGATTTACGAAACTGCACTGCGCTGTGGGACTGCGAATTATTACCTTATGAAATATTTTCACATAAAATAAGTAAAAATATAGTTACCAACCATCAATTTAACAATTACAACAAAGTTATCTTGCGTATAAATTAATTAAAAAATTATTTCTTGTTTCCTGCTTTGTTAAATCTCCCCTTAATACTCCACCCTTCTTTATTCAACAACAAGTGGTTTTTTCGTGAACGAAACCGCGACCCAAGTAAATTATTATAAATGAGTTTCAGTATTTGTGAAAAATTAATTTCAACCCTTAAATATTTATTTCTAATAAGAAGCAGTTAATCAAAAGATCTTGAAATTTGAAAGAATTTTTTGCTACATATTCGGAGTTCAACTTAAGTCCTGTACTCTCATTCCGGGCACCGGAAATTGATCCTGTGACGTTCTATGTACAAGTATGTATTTATATGTGTGCGTAAAGATATTTAAAGGTATAAGGCAGCTACAAACCACATTATTAAATTGATGAACAATAAAATATCATATTTTCTTCAACAAGATACTGAATACTCGCCTGTTTATTTCCCTCCTACAGCACATTTTTTGTTGTCATGTGTAAATAAATATGAATGTCAAAACTTTATATTTGTGAGAAAACTAAACTGTGGCTCAACTTCAAGATTGATATTTCCTTTTTGGTTTAAATTCGATACTTCACATATTGATCCTCAACGAATTGGTTTGTTAATATAACTGACATACGTCTGAGATAAGTCCAACCATTCTTAAGCCTCATATCACCATTTTGGTTACCTGAAATATTAATTGAATAGATTATTATGTTTTCTCTTTTTATTCCACTTTCTATTTTCTGAAACAATTAAAATTGTTGGCGATTTAGGGGTTAATATAAAGCATGTCACGCATTTAAGAAAGCTATCAATCACAACCCTTCATATTTAAATATTCAATAAAATGAATATTTCGATATATTTGTGTTGAGAGTCCTGCATCTCCATGAAATTTCTAATTAAACAAGCTGATTCCGAGCCGCTCCCAAATTCTTAGTTGAAATTTGTTAGTGGCGTCATTCGGATCAGACATTTTGATTTTAACTAAAAAACGGGACTAAATAGTGTTTAATTGTGAATCAATGCTTTGAATAGTGAGTGAAATAGTGTGATTCTATTGTACATAGTGCCAAAAAGACTTAAAAGTGTTCTAAATTAGATCCCAGAACTTCTAAACTAGATGTGTCGAATAGCGTCGGTTTTTAGAGGTGTGTATTTCTTAAATTTTAATGATTTATTCTGTATTATAATAACGATTTTCAAGTAAACTACAAGAAAATATGAAATAAATTACATTTTAATCTTCAATATCCAGTTTTCATGGCAGTATAATAACGAAAACTAATCATATTTTCTAAAATAATGAGCCAAATACGTATGGGAAGCTTGAATAATACCATTTCATCCTTTTACAATTTAACCCTAATAGTATAATGATAAATAAAGTAACAATTTGAAAATATCTCCAAAAATAATAATTGTTGCATAACAATCCAAACTTCGACTTTCAGTTATGAACGGTACAAGGCTTCTTATGGAACTAGGATTTGAGCCCCTGATTTAGCGATTCAATACAGGACTCAAAATAAGCTTTCTGGAAATAAATTCAAAAAATGAAAGCAATATTCACATATTACCTTAATAAATACAAATTTGAATATTCGAAATGCACAAATCAATTTATTATATTTAATGAACTGACAAATGGTGCAACTAACAAATAGTCAAGTGCAATTTTTGTACTAATGTGAAATTAAATCGCATTTTGGCCAACCAGAAGGCTTAAATCGTATTTTCTATAATATTAACTTTATATGTCCTAAAATAATAATCGCAGAATAATTAACTAAATGCTGATTATATAATGACATCTATAATAGAATTAATTTCAACTCTGCCGAATGATTAAATGATGCAAAATAAAATTACTACTAACTTTTTGTAATTATGTACAATTTTTCAGCTTGTCATACTTTTATCACATCATATAATCCTTTAAATCTGTTTTATTTCACCCTTTACTTCCTGAAACAATAAAAAATTAATATATACACATATTAACTTTCAAACTGTTACCGTTTACTTATAATAATAAAATTGGTTTGCATTACGTAACTCCATATAAGCCATGAACCATTTTTTACGTTAATAAACTTATAAAACAGTCTATAAATTAATTCACAACACTTTTCCAACGATATTTCACATAAATGTCAAAATATCTATTTATATTATTGGACTCGCGTCCATTGTTAAAATAGTGTACAATTGATTTCACTACTCAACAACAGTTGTCGCTAGTGTCGCGTGCTCTAATTATTAATTATAGTTGTGCAGTCTACCCGGGGTATACTCAATGACTTTGTGATGCGCAATTTTAATCCTTATTGACATGTTACCTAAAGAACAACAGTCAATTGATACAAATGACAGATACCAACAATAACCATATTTTTTAATATTTTAAATACAAAAATCAAGTAAATAATGATTGTAACAAGCAAATTTAAACAACAAAATATTATCTACTAGTTGATTTGAAATAATGAAATGTTATTAAAATAATAATGCAATACTTCTCAACTCTAACTTTATCTCATTTTAAAGTGAATTTTGTAGCATATGAGGTCATTTTGATATCAGTTCATGGTTGACGGTAACAAATTTTATACTCAGTAAAGGAGCTAATAAAAGGGACAATAAAAAAGTTTACATTTTTCTCAGTAGATATATATGAAGTAGCTCGTAACGACAAAACAGACAGCGTCCAAATGGATATGAAACTAGCAATAGTATCATCATTAAATAGTGGTGGAGTGTGTTGCGATTTCTAAACAATATTTATTTGAAAGTATTGATTTTCAGTACAGTAAATAAAGTTTCAAATCTTTTCTCCGAAATTTGAAATGTCAGCAATATCGACTTGAGCAATATGAAAGGACCTGAGTCTCCCTAAAGGACAAAATATAGAGTAGAAAAGAGAGGCATTGCCTGTTACTGACCGGTTATAGCCAATAAAACTCTTATTACGTTATTTCAAAGGAAATGTGGGCATTTTATCCAATTGAAATTTCATATTAACAATAATATAACTATTTTTTCTCTTACATATTTTAACTTTGCAATTTAATTATTAAATATTGGAGATAGTTCGAAAAGTATTAATGTTTGTCATACCTCCAGAAAGCAGGCGTTGGATGGAGCAGACGTAATTAAACGAAGCACTAACTAAACTAGATACTCCACATAATTGAATTGTGATTCTAGTTGCTTGAAGGGTGTATTAGAAGGGCAGGAGGAACCAAAAAGGATTTAAAGTTATGAATCTAGCGTTTGAAATTTTAATCAAAAGTACACGTATTGAAACTTCATGTAATCATCCCTTATTGTATGTTTAAAAGTAGCAAGGATATGCGAACAATATACGAATAATGAGTCCTGAAAAATTCATGGTAACATATCTATTATTGGCAGAGTTATTGAAGTAGATCTCCTTTCGCTCGGCGCGAATCTTATGTAATTATTCAAATTCAGGCCTGACAAGTAAATAGAGCGCCGTTCCCGCAGGAATTCTTCGACGAAAGAAGGACTTTATTGGATTCACCGTCTATTGGGAAGTCTCACAGAATGGAAAGCAAAATGCACGAATCAAAATTGGATTAAGGGTAGATAAATTCTGATCAATTGTGGTATGAAATATAGCGTCCAATTTCCTTTAAAGTAAATACGCTTGAACTCACTCAACTGTTTTAAACAACGAAATATGAAATAGAATTGCGCCACGAGAGATTCCTGAATAAGATACGACAGAGATGAACTGGTACCGAAAAGGAAAACCTTGAAGGATACTAGAATTTAATCATAAAATGTTCTTAAACCACCCCAGTCGTCCTCAGAGATCTAGCGACATCTTTACCAAGTACCAAGATGAAGAATAACGGAAAATGTAACACAGTAACTTAACTACCTCTCTATACATACATATATACGTCACAAATACAGACGTATATAAGTTCACATATACAGTCAACAACAGGAAGATATCTCAAGATTTACCCTCGAGCCCTTAAGCACACAAAATCCATATAAACGTCTTGTTACATTGCATAGTACAAACGGAAGAGACTCCGCTACGAAGACAGGAAAATCAAGTCCTTCAATTGTAATTAATTTATCATTAAATCGATAAGACTTTACACAAATTTTGTTCAATAAATCCAACTGAAATAATTATGTATAGAAATTATTCATTACTTCTGCAACTATATAAACTCCCCCTATTCAAGTAGGGTTGAATATCTAAGCTGGTGGGCTTTAAATAATTTCCATGAAAACGCAATCCATTTCCTGCATCTTTTCCTGCGTACCTAACTAGTGTAGAACTCTCGCAGTGCGTTAATTAGGCAGGTAATTTACGTTTGGTTAATTGTGAGTTTTAGGGGTGAAATTCAGCCGATTCTAATGGATTTAAAACCCGGTAGGGACATTTCGGTGAATACTAATATAAAGGGATTAATTAATTTATTTGTTTGTACGCGTAATGAGAGTAAAAATTTTGTCAATCCTGCAGCAGAAAAACAAAAGGCAGATCCTGATGTTTTACGTTCACATAAACTGCACTGGATTTCATTTGTTTTTCAATGGATTGTTCATTTGTTTACCTTTAAACTGATAACTACCGCACAGGATGATGAAAGGGTAAATATTTCAGTTTTCCTATAAATCAATATTTATTAAATTTCAATAACCAGAATAATCCGAAAATTTAAGCTTTATTTATTCTATTCTTTGTAGCGTTTGTTTTTTCAGTTGTAAACACTTTCCTTTCTGTTCAATCTGTGCTTCAGCTCCCTCAAAAGAGTGGAAGACGTAAGAGGCGGACTCGATTTCCGGTAGCTGTCGCCACTAACGGTGACAAATGGTGCGCGACAAGTGACAATGTGGACATTGGGCAAGGACAAATAGAAAGACAAAGAAAAAAGGATAAAGAGGAGGAAACTTAATTGAGTTGTTCTATAACACATTAGACGAAGGTATAGTTGATCATAATTTGTTGAATGTTGCCTAGCAATGGATTGTTTGGCTTCTGTGCTTGTTATTTGATCTACATGCAATGCAACTGAAAACATTGCAGCAGGACAATGGAGTGCATTCAAGTTAAATTAATAGGAAGCAGGAAACATCAAGCTTCCTAAATAACTCACAATTCAACTGCATGAACCAAAATATCAATTTTTTTTTTATTAAATTTATGAAAAATTTTCACTTAGTTCTTCTAAAATTAGAAATGTGATGAATTAAATTCGCTTTTTCAGTAACTGAAGTGATCAAATTTCAATTTAAATTTGTACTTTGAAATGCGAGCCAAAATTAGATACCACCTTTCATCATTTAATACTGAAATTCCTAAAGGAGACATCAAATTGTTTAAGGGCGAACGAGGGCTAATATTTCATGGAATATATTAGGGATGGCCCAAATAAGATGTTTTTATACTCTTGGGTTATTATTCACGGATAAACATATTTTTTTTTAATTAATGAGTGGAATACAAGAAGCTACCAATTTGAAACAAATGAAAATATTTATTTGAGCCGAAATAAAAAATCTAACGTGGTATCACGTGACTTACTTGTACATCATTGAATAATATTTTTTTGCATGTATTCCACGGCTAATAGTTTTGGATTTATCCAAGCAATTCTAAAAATCTCAAGTAAACAGTAGATCATCATTCTAATGCTACAACATTCCAAACAGTCCCGAATTTGTGCACTTTCCCAGCTTTCCATAGTTTTACTATATCAAATGATTCATCATATCTTTTTTACTTCTCTTTATTACCTGAAACAATAAACTGATATTAACCTTCAAACTGCCATACCATTTATTCATAATAACATTTAAATCGTAGTGCCAACCGTTTTTAACGTAAATCAACTTAAAAAACAGTTCAAAATTAAATTTACAATATTTTTTCAACAACTGTCACATTACTCTCACAAATATATCTAACTTACGGACAAGCAACTATTGGTAGTGATAGTGTACAATTGATTTCAGCATGAGCCACCAGTGGCGCTAGTATCAAGTGTCACAATTATTAATTGCAATTGTCTATTCTAGCCGAGGTATACTCAATGACTTATGTGATGCGCGATTTTAATCCTTATTGATATGACACATAAAGAACAATAAATGTCAAATGACAAATAACCAATAATATTTATAATTTTCAATATTTTATATATATAAAAATCAAGTAAATAATTGTAGCATACATTTTACTGAAAATTTAACTAACAAAATTACAGTTGCATTATTATAAATAGATTTGTGCAGTAAATCGTGTCCCATAAGAGTTTTTAAACCGTTTTAACTGAAATGAACAATAATTTAAGTAAAAATAAAAACTCAAGACCAAATATCAATTTGGAATTAAAAATGTCTCCTGGGGCTTGAGCTGCCAGTAGACAGGTAAACTCAACTTATTTTCAACCCATCTTCGTCCTTTCTTCATCCCTCTCTTAATTCTCACGGTTGAGTTAAAATGCTATTCGTTTGGCTGAAAGAGACGGTCTGTTTAGCTACTTGAATGCTCTTCAAAACATCCAATTTTACACAAGACTGATGCTTATGTACAGCGGAATAGGGCAAGTTATTGATGTCTACACATACTATATTCAAAGTTTGGGTGAAAACGGAAAACTCTGTGAAATATGCAGCAAAACTGGACTGCACCTAATGAAATACAAAGAAATATGTTTGAAGTTACTTTTAAGACAGCACTCCAACTTCCAACTATCTTGAAGTATGTATATTTCTTCCGTAATTCAATTTGCGTATAAAAATTGCAGAGCTGGTCTGGAGTCGATAGCTGCTATCAATATGCAACAAGGAGAGTGTGGCGCGCGAAAAACACTGAAATATGTACTCTACTGCTGACATCAACAGCTTAAAATCAAACATCAATAATTTGTAATAAATTTCGTTGCAGACAATTTAATTTCAATCCTAATCAAGCACTGCACTATAAGTTTGTAATTCGATAAAATCGTACCTGTTTCCAACTATAAGAAACCTTTATTAAATTATAAAAATATCAACGTCGCAGGCGACAGCAATATTGGAAAACAAGGAACTCGAGACAAGTACAACGAAATATGGGTCTCTGAAACGTAATAAGTTGTCGACAGCAGGAACAAAAATAGAAATCTTAAAGCACAATTTTCAAATAATGCTTTTGATAGGATTAAAAAATACTATTTATTACAAAATGGCGTCTGGTAATACAGTACTAAGACAAATCCTGCTTTTATTGATCAAATCAGCAGCAGAATTCCCATGAATTTCCTGCAAAACCCCATTTTCTTTATAAAACTGCAAGACAGGTTTCAAATCCTCCTCCATTTCCAAATATTGTTTCCTGAGTTCTTCATGGGTGAAATCGTCGTACCTGACTAGTTCATCCCCTGTAATATCATCCCGATTTTTACGTATAGGAGGGTTGAATTCCGTAGCGTATATTCTACCACTGGAAGGGTGAATAAAACGCTCTTTACTAGCTTGGGCACAAAGTAAATTTATTGGTAATTTTAAATTCAGCGCAATGTGACATTTTTGTTCTTTCCACAATTGTTCAGCTTCTTGCCTTAAAAAAAAAAAAACAAAAACTTGATAAAATAATTTTCCTAAATAATTTAAAAGATACCTAGTCCTCGGAAATCCATCCAACAACCAACTCCTACAATTATTCTTATCCAATTCTTTAAATATAATATTTGCAGCGTCAGAATTGTGCTGTTTTTCCAATTCCTTACTGTTAATGAGTTTCAAATTAAATAATTCTGCTATTTTTTTGGATATAATCTCCTGCTTAGTCACTGGACTCGTAATTATTATAGATTTGAACAATTGGGCAGTTGATTTCAACATTTTGTCGGCGAAAGATTTGTAAATTAATCATCGAAAATTTGACAAGATAATTGTTTTTTTTTAGATAACTTGATATTGAGGGAAGGGCAAAAATGTAGTTGAAGTATCGCTGATAATCATTAAATAAATTGGGGCGCAAAGTCAGTTTTTTTGATTCATGTGCGTGCTTTGACGCACACATATGTACAAAAATGTGAAGAGAAAGACGTGTTTGGAAAGTAAGGCACGTACGTTTTCATTCAATTGTTCTTAACGCGAACCCTTCACGTAGAATTGTGAGCTTCCGTGAATTTTACTTTTTAGGTTAAGAGAAAACTTTTTATTCACTGTTATTTATTTGGGTTATTCTCGATGTCAGCAGAGAGTGGAGTACTTGGTTACCAACTTTGAAAGCATGAAATGTGAAAATCATCCCTTATTTTTCTTTTATTTTGATTTAAACATTATGATGATTGCTTCTGGTTAATTTATTTTCGCGATGTATCGCAAACGAGTTAGCCTGCAAATTTAATAGTCTGATTTAGTAATTGAAATGTGAAATTAGTGTAAAGTTATTTTGGCGTCAGTCTGGAAACCGGAGGTACAAGCTAATTATAGTTCGAGCCCTGGATTTAAGATTAAATCATCTAATACGAGAGATGAGCAATTATTGATGCTGGAAGATACTGAAAATTATTTATTCTTGCACCAAAAACATCTAAATTGTTCTGGGACAAAGGGGAAACGGAAGTAATACAAGGGCGCCACTTTCAGTCTTGTTACTCTGTTTAACTAGTGTAGTAATTAACCTAAAGAGATTGCATGTTTGGATAAATTCGTTTAATTGTGACACTAAAACGAAGATTGATACATCGGATTAAGACGACAATCTGACTAATTTCTTGACGTATCAATTGCTTTTACTAATGAAATAGTAATTACTCTAGTGATTGTCTTTTCCAACAGCAATTTTTTCATTTTTGGTAACTGTAAAATGCTTGTTTACGTTTTAAATCATATTATCGCATCTATTGATTAGATGGTCGTGCAATCCCAACCAGTTCAATTATTTTTCAAACAATTGCTACGCAATGATTAAATGTCAGAGTCGATTTTCGTGTGTTTAAAATTTCCATAAATAAAACAAACGCTTCCTGCTTATTAATTTATATCATACGGTTGCTTGGATTCGGTAATTCGATAATATTCAATGATTTGGAACAAAATTTTGAGCGTTACACACAACAAAAAAGTGAAATATTGTCAATATTTATGAGTACATTAAAATGCAAACTATTTTATAACGTCAAATACATACTAATTATTTGCGAAATAAATTATTAAATATTGATACATTCAGCTGTGTAAAACAATTGCAGTTTAATGAATGATTTATGAATTTTAAATTAAAATTAGTCAATAAATTAGAAATATTTCAACTTGTTCATGAAATATTTTGTTTGATCACTTTTCTGTGCTATTCGACAATATTCAATTCAAGAGTGTAAAAAGTAATAGACATAAAAATGCAAATGTCCACCGTTAGAAGACGATGGCGTTAGTGTAGAGGGTTGAAAATGCATAAAAAACAATATTACGGTCCTCCAAGGCACTACAAAAAAATAACGGGGAATGAGTAGCCGCTTCACAAGTTTTAGACAGAACATGGACCAAATTTTACAGGGACGGACTTCACATTCTATATGATTCCAACTGAAAAACAATATATCATAAAATAGAAAAGATCCCTAAAATCCTTTTAAGGATCAGTAAAACAGCTCCCAACTATTTTCAATCAATGATAAAGTAACAAACTAATATGGCTGAAATTTCTCTAAATTCATCCCTGTTTGACAAACGTATATATGGTGTGTGTTTCGCGCTCAGCTGAGAGCAGTTATGAAGAAATTGTCAACTTGTATTTGCATACTTTCCTAAATGCTTTCAAGCGGTTGTATGTCGGTAAAGGAGAGGCGCTTTACAGTCTAAGAATAAACGGATTTCAAGACGAAATTGCTTCAGTTAAATATTACAGGGAGGCCGATAATTATGCAAAAATTCTTATAAATAAAAATGCGTCTCCAAAAATTATGAATGAAAAATATTTTATACAATGTTAGAATTGTGTTTAAAACATTGCAGCACAAAAGAAAAGGCAACATTTATTTCAAAGGATGTTTTGTCAGGCTTTAAAATTTTATATTTGTATAAAATAGCGACGACAAATAAAATTTTGTATGTTAATTAAATGAGACGAAGGATAAATAAAAATCAGGACCATAAAAATATTTCGCTTCGTTTTTTATTGAGTTTTTTAATACTTTATGCAAATAAGATTCAAAATTTTATGTTGGCATAAATAGGAATAATTTTTTGTGATGCGACACCGGAAAAATAATATTTTTATAGTTTAGATTTAAACATAAAAATAAAGGTTTGATTATATTTTTAACTGTTTTATTTAGAGAGAGCTTCGAAATCATTGGGAATATTTGAATCAAACAATTAAGTATATATTAAGTCTATTGTTGAAAGTCGGCAGTCACCACGATTATTTCGTTTGTCCCCAACCGATATTTGATTCTGTGGAAATTAATTGCAATCCTTCATCTTCCAGCCCTATTCATATTTTTGAATAAATAATATTATTTAACAAATTAAATGTTCAATAAACAATAAAATTATGCAAGTCAATTCCGAGCCGCTCCCAGATTCTTAGTTGTAATTTGTTAGTGGTGTGATTCGGGTCAGATATTTTGATTTCAACTAAAAAACGGAACTAAATAGTGTTTCATTGTGAATTAATACTTTGAATAGTGAGTGAAATAGTGTGATTCTATTGTACGTAGTGCCAGAAAGACTTAAAAGTGTTCCAGATTAGATCCCAGAGCTTCTAAACTAGATTTGTCGAATGGCGTCGGTTTTTTGAGGTGTGTATTTCTTAAATTTTAATGATTTATTCTGTATTATAATAACGATTTTCAAGTAAACTACAAGAAAATATAAAATAAATTACACTTTGATCTTCTACATCCAGCTTTTATAGCATTATAATAACGAAAACTAATCATATTTTCTAAAATAATGATTCAAATGCGAATGGGAAGCTTGAATAATACTATTTTACACTTGTACTATTTAACCCTGATAGTATAATGCAACGTAAAGTAACAATTTGAAAATATTTTCAAAAATAAGAATTGTTGCATAACGATCCAAACTTCGATTTTCTGTTAAGAACGGTCCAAGGCTTTTTATGGAACTACGATTTGAGCCCTCGATTGGGCGAAATGCGAACACAATTCACTCACATTCAATCCAGGATTAAAAAATAAGTTTGCTAAAAATAAATTCAAGAAATGAAAGCAATATTCACATATTACCTGAATAAATATAAATTTGTACCTTCAAATGTGAAATTGAGTCGCATTTTGGCCAACTAGAAGGCTTAAATCGTATTTTTTACATCAATTTTAAGTTTGCCGATGCATATTTCGGAAATTCACATGTCCTGAAATAATAAGCGCAGAATAATTAACTAAATGCTGATGGAAAGATTATATAATGACATTTGTAATAAAATTAATTTCAACTCTGCTAGGTGGTTGAATGATGCAACAGAAATCACACTAACAAAATAAAGTTACTAACCTTGTAATTATGTACGATTTTCCAGCTTGTCATACTTTTATCCGATCATATAATCCTTAATATCTGATTTACTTTATCCTTTACTTCCTGAAACAATAAAAAATTAATACATACACATATTAACCTTCAAACTGCTACCGTTTACTTATAATAATAAAATTAGTTTGCATTACAACTAAACTAATTCAAATCGTAGCCCTATATAAGCCATAAACTATTTTTCACGTAAATAAATTTATAAAACAATCTATAAATTAATCCAAAACATTTTTCCAACGATATTTCACATAAACGTCAAAATATACACTTATATATCTACTTTACGGACTCGCATCCATTGTTAAAATAGTGTACAAAAGTTGATTTTACTACTCATTAATAGGTGTCGCTAGTGTAGCGTGCTCCAATTATTAAATTGCAATTGTACAGTCTACCTGGGGTATACTCAATGACTTACGTGATGCGCGATTTTCATCCTTCGTTAAATGTCAAATGATACAAGTGACAAATACCCAACAATAACCATAATTTTTAATATTTTAAATATAAAAGCCAAGTAAATTCAACTACATTTTACAGGTAATTGAACCAACAAAATGTCTTCTATTATCAACCCAGCCAATATAAAGTTGCAAGAAAATCTGTAACATTCAAATATAATATTTTTGAAACTAATAATCGTAGAATGATAGATCAAACATTAATGGAAAGCTTATGTTGTCTTATTTATTGTAAAATCATAAATTCAAAACAGTTGTTAACAATTTATTTGTCAACTTGTTTTTATTTACTTGTTTTGTTCATAATTTACTGATTTATGCATTTATAAAACTTATAGATTTATATAGAATTGTAACATTAGTTCCGTTTAAACTGAAACGAAACAAAAGTATGAGTACTGGTTTCAAATATTAATATTCCATATTCAGCATAGTTCAATAACAACGTAATAAACAATGAAACTCTGAAACATACGCGTATATATAGAAAGTTTCATAATATATAGAACAGAACTACACATTTAATATTACGGGGGCTATTTAGTGAGTTTAAGGACAATGGATTCGACTGACTATTAAAAATAAATTCCATGAAATTTACATAATTCATAACTTCAAAAAAAGTATTTGAACTATTGATGTCTAAGTTTCCGGAGTTATACTCGCTTATTTGGGGTAAAAGCAGAGGCAATGGTCCGTGGTAGTTCAGGAAAAAATAGACATTTTTGTTAGAAGTCGATAAATCAACTGAAATATTTTCTAGCGTAAAAAGTATTGCGATCAAAGGTTTAATTCTGTAATATTTTCATAATAGCAATATCGAAGAGTACCCTGCTTGTGACATTCCTTTGTTTCTAAGCTTTTATCAGTTTTTTCCAATATTTCTTTGACTAATTCATTGTGGTCTATTTAAAAATAGTTTTTTTGTGTTGTATTCACAAATTCTGTCAACTGTGTTCCTCTCGGAAACGTTACTGAATGTAATCAAACATCTGAACGTCAGACTATCTCGGTTGGCTTTTGTTTCATTTTTTGGTGGCAGCCGCGCAACACGCATTGTATTCCAATGTTCAATTGTTACATGTACGCTTGGCAATGGAAATTTAGGAGAAATATAACATCGAAACCGATCCACAATCGAATAAGAATAATTTTTCGAATACTATCACAAATGTTTCCGTCTTTTTATTTAGTTTTCTCTCTTTCTGAAAGCGCTTACACTGATTGTCAACTGTTTGACCAGCAGGTAATTAGATCACACAAACACAGAAGATTGGACAATGTGTAAATAAAACTTTGAGTAAAGTTGTATTGAGTTTGCTTTTAATTTTGTTACACCGACAAGAAAAACGAATTGTTGGTTATTTTCTTAAGAAACTTGGTTACCATGGTGACTGAATTGAATAAAATAATGTTGTTGATAATCTGTCTCTCTTCATGTGTGATCGAGTTAATTATCAATTGCAATTGTTTTTGATGAATCTAGCGTGCCACGTTTGTCATCAACATCGTCGATTGTCTCTAAATCTGTTTGTTTTTAGAAACGTTATTGTTTTATTAATTTATTATCGAATACAATTTTTAATAGATAAAACTTGCTTGCTTTAAAATTTAAGTCTCACCGGTTTTTTTTTTGTGTTAGAGTATTAAACATTTCCTCTTTCTGTTCCTCTCCAAGGGCGTTTGGTCATTATCCGGCGTTGACAAGTGCCATCTATACTCGGACTTCCGGTTCTCCACCCACTTAGGGTCAGTAAATCACCCACCATCTTCGTTGTTCGTTCTCTTTGCTATTTAATTCTCCACAGATGCATTAGCACAAAAAGTGGATTCCTTTTATTGCCCTAAAAAAATTAATGGAAGGCAAATTAGTTGTTTTAAAAGAGGCAACGTTATAAAACATTAAAGTAAAACATATTTTTCAATTTCATTGGAAATTGATTAGACTTGAACCTGTAACCTTTGAATTTATCGATAATTGTTTGAAAATTTGTTCAAAAATCTATTGGAAAAGAACGGAAGGTCATGTACTAGCCATTTATAGTTAAAATGAAACGTAAATGATCAATTATGTTGCAGTTAAAAATATTAAACGACAATTTAATGAAAGAATTACTCTTTCAAATAAATTTATTTAAAAATGCTTTGAGTACAAGTATAAATAATTAAATTTTAAAAATAATTACCTTCCAGCTTTTATTACTCCATTTACTCGGAATGATATATTAAATGAAATATGCTTTAATTCATTTTGAAATCAAGCTTGTCTGTCCACCCATTGCCCTTTCAACTCATTTAATTTAAATTTCAATCACTCGTCCTTTCATCCTTGTCGATTTCCTGCTCCTACCTCCCAGGGTGCTCTGGAATAGTTGAACATCGGTCAGAGCCAACCACGAACAAAAACAGGACCTACAAAGAAAGGATTTCTCTTTAAATGTAGAGTGTCAGGTTAAACGGGCATCTATGTGAACTAGGTATTGAAAAAATTATATTGGACAGGTCGGACCTTAAGGATTAAATTATTATGATTTAATTCAATAATAAAGCTTAACTACACAAACTGTTAAATTTTATACAATAAACTCCTCAATACAATCCTGTACAGTATAAAAATGCCTCTTTCATATTGAAAAATCAGGAAATATCGTACTTGACAATATTTACAAAAAAGTAAAAATAAACATCTTCAATTTAGCTCTCTCTTATTCCCTCTCTTTCTCAGCTATTTGATTTAATTGAATCCCAGTGCTTTTGAATGGATATGTAGCTTTTATAGACTTTAAAAAGAAACTTGAGTTGATGGGCCTTTTATTCCTGAAATGACATTGAACTGCGAGATGTACGTTTTGTTTTCATGACTTACAAGCCATCGAGAGGGCTTTGAATGAAGAGGGTTGATTGGATACTCATCAAGGATGCATTTTTAATGGCTTAGCAGGGGGTTAATTACCCTATCTTCTGTTTTATCTCCAGAATTCGAAAAGTTAAAGAGGATCCCAAACTGTAAAACGCTTGTTACTTTATTTTTATTCATACAATGTTGTAAATTAATTTAAAAAATCAGAAATTGATGATTTATTTTATTTATAACTCATTTGGGTTTGTTCAATATGTGCTAATAAACATACATTTAATTAATGATGTACAAAGTTTTATCAAAAAATTATAAATGATTTTATTGCCATTATTGCTTTATTACAATCTTTATAGTTTTATTATCAGCAGTAATGGTTAAACTTCCTTCAAATTAATGGTGAAGTTATTCGAAAGCAAATATTCAGACTGTAAAGTAAAATAAACAGCAATGTTTCGTATAATCCGGCAGGATCGATAGCAGAAGTGAGATGATTATTAGAAAGTCATTTTGTTGTGAATGACTCGTTTTATGACTGAAGAAAGCTCGCAAAAATCCCCTAAATAAGCGAGCAGTTCATTTCTGCGTCGTGGTAGCCCTGATTCCTGCTGTAAACGTGACATTCGTGACTTGAAGCAATTTATGGGCAAGTTAAGTGCGATGATCAGGCCATAAATGCTCGCTTTTTACACACTACTCCTTGATTTAGGGATGAGGGTAGTTTGCCGGTACTAATTTTATGAGGTGCTGTGCAGGAAACAATCTTATCTTCATGAATAGTTATTGCAAACCATGTCTATAATAGTGTGTAGCATATTCAGAACTAGTATCCTGTATAATAACACATCATAAACATCGCATATTGCCAACTAGGTGCAAACAAATGAATTTACTGCAGAGAATACAGCGAAAAGCATTACTTAAACTTACTAACAGCGTGCTATTCAAATAAAAGAATGTTGTGCTTTGAATTTGAATTTCATTTTAGTACCTTCCTGCAAATGATGAGCTCACAACTTGGAAGCTTTCAGAGCTTTGTCAACAGTTAGTTATTATCTCGTCTAAAGCTCAGAGAACAGCAACTTGAAACAATTTAAACTTGCACTAACTTTAGAGGGATATACGAATTGACAGGTCATTAATAGAGATTTTTATGTTACAGGAAGCAGTTTTCCTCCAAGAAGCCATCCCCGATGGGACCACATCCCGGGGTAAATGTGAGTCATTTTTAATTAGCCGTTTTGTCTTTCCAGCACATGTACTAAAATGTTTTCTTAGTTTTTTTGGCCTTAGTTTGTAAACTAATCACAATAGTTTTAGTTCTCTTTCAGCTTAAAACTTTGTTCACAGCTTAATCCTTTCTTTCAGGACTAATAAACAATTTTTTCAGCTAGTTATAAGCTTTCAGGGTAAATTGTAGGATTTCAGGGTAGCTGTGAAAGGGATGTACCCCAATTTTCCGAAGAGGGTTGCAGATTGCAGATGAAGAGGAAAATAAAATTTTTGATGTAGTAAAAACTTCTCCCGTACTTCAACCAATTTTGAAGTTGTTTTAATAATTTATTTGGTGATGTGCGGAACGGGGTTTTTACAGTGAATAATATATGTCTCTTTTTTAATTCAATTAAATTTCATACCAAATATTTGTTCCAAATAATTAAGTACTTTTAAATACCTTTAAACATTTTTTTCAAGTAAAAAATAACGAATCGAGTACTTTATTATTATTATTTGTTCGTTATGGCATTTTATTAAAACCTTTTATAGTTGGGTTGTTCGGAAGTCTTTTTACAACCAAAATTTACCAAGTTACAGCCTTTTTATTAATTTTTTGTCAAAAAATGTTATCATTCAATTTATATAACATAAATATTATAAAGTGTGGAAGAATCGTAATTTTTTTTTTGAGGTTATAATGGCAGCTGTCAAATATTTGGCTATCAAATTAAACTAAATAAAAATACTGATATAGCGTTAACTTATCGATTAGTAATAGAGTACAACAATTTATTAACAGATGACACTAGTTTCATGTGTTACAATTATTGATTGCAATTGTATAGTCTATCAGGGGTATACTCAATGACTTTTTTGATGTGCGATTTTAATCCTTATTGCCATGATACATAAAGAACAATAAATGTCAATTGATTTAAATGACAAATAACCATGAATAACCATACTTTTCAATATTTTAAATATAAAAATCAAATCAATAATATTAATAACAATTACAATCTAGTACGAGAAAGTTGAAATAGCTTTTAAAGTAAGATCTGGAGGAATTTTTGTTAAAGTCATTTGACGTTAGCATTAGTAAACAACAAAACAAAAAAAATATCTCTTGGATAATGTGTAAATGAATTTGCAATTTAATGAATGAAAGCCATAAGGAACATTTTTTTATTTATATTTTTGTATTATTATAAATGTATAAAGGCATATAAATTCACGAACGCTGGAAAGACAAAAACTTGTACGTTTCTGGATGATACCAAACAAATTCAAGGGTTGTTGAGTTTGTAAATTATTCAGGGAATGCAAGGAAGGTACCCCTTTTTTGATTTTCTTGTGAATTTGTCGTCGTTCGTTCGTCCGTTCGTCACAGTAAAGTCCTGTTTTCAAAAATAAAAAATAGTTAGCTCGTTTAAAAAATAGTTTACGCCGTACAGGCATCAGACTCGGAAGTCTTGCGGGCTCTTCTACTGCCACTATATTGTCGAAAAGACCTCGCTATAACCGCAGTTATAGCCAGCTCAGTTTCAGCAATATGGGCGCTGCCTTGGAGGGTAGTTTGGGCAGTATCGAATCGATTCGTGTGCTTGAAACAATGGTTTTTCGGATTTCAGAATTAGGTTTTATTAGGTAGGAACAATTTAATAATTTAAGGTACAATTTCGATCGCGTAGGGAAAATCGTTCGAGTTACGGTTTCGGTTAAAATCGGTTCGGTTGTATTTATTTATGTAACGCCAAACACGGTTAGGATCCCCGTTAGGTACCCTTAGGTTAAGTTAGTGGGGGGAAAATTAGAAAAATACCAATTCATTATTTACATTTCAGGTTCATTAATTAATAGGGCAAGCTTTGCTTTGGCCCTTTTGATTTTTGTTTCAGATCCAGCAGGAATTTGTAGGTCAATACTTTGGACGATACAAACAAGAAAAATAGGTGAATAATTTTGATATTTGAACATTTTAACCTCTATTATATATTCAATTCGGATTTAAACATAACCCCTCCGTTAATTAATAGAATTTTGTCATGTGTGTTTAATTCATAAAACATTTAATAATGACCGAATTCGGATCAAATTTGACATGCAAGTGAATGAATCATCAGTATTGAGCTTAGTAGGGTGAAATATAAAATAATCTATGAACCATCCCCTCGGGGTTGCGCAAAATGTAGTTCAATGTTTGTCACTATACGTAATCTACTTATAAATTGTTTATAACTAACTTATTGGCGCATTGTAGACTTACAATTCTCAAAATCATTAAAATAAAAAACTTTTAATATCCTCTTAATATGATTGTAAAAGACGTTTTGGTGGATAAGGCCCATATGGCCCAATTCTCCATGCAACTTAGCACACAGTAAGATGAAAAATAGATAAATGTATTCCCTGGAAACCTTTGGAAAGTCGTTGCAAGACAAACAAATAAATCACGGCCCGCAACAAGCGTTTAAGCCTTCGGGGCAAAAACAGAAACAAAAAATACTCCTAAACGCCACGCTTTTTCTGCTATCCACAGAGATTATTGTTACTTTTAATACAGACAGATCGACCTAAGGGTTTTTCACTTTGGTTTAAGTACTATAGGAACGCCATTGCATTCCATTTCATACACAAATCAATACACTAATATGGTTTTCAAACCATTTATTATTTGTTGTTTCTTATTGTGCAGGAATTATTGTACGCGCAACTAGACACAAGGAATTCAGCTTTGATATTAAATCAAATAGAAAACTTTCAAAATTGCGTTTAAAAAATTCTAAACTAATAGAATTTGGCACTTTTTAAACCTGCAATCATCCAGTGCAACTCTCACCATTATTTCTTTCGTTTGGAACGAAATAATGATGAGTATATCAATGGATGATTGGACACCTGCTGTAAGCTTTGTGATTTAGCAATTTGTATTGGGAAAGTTCGCGATACATAAACAGAGCCGGCCTTGGCGAGATCAAGGCCCTCCAAGTCAATCACTGAGCGAAGGGTATTTGCATTTTGAACCGCCCTTTCACCCTGCGATGCCACGAAAGCTTGTTCTCAATATTGATTAGAAAATGCACACAATTACAATTCAAATTAATGATACATTTGTAATATTATTTATTATTCCATGTATTGTTTGATCTAAATTGTAATGACATTTAATTAGATTATTACCGAAATTCAATAGTCATAATTATGGGTTGATTTGCAGAATTTAATGTTATTATTACACGCAGGAATTATCATTCAAATGAATTACATAACTCATGTGTGATTCAGGAAATAATGATCTAATTTTAGTTGTATAAGATTATTAATACTCCAATATTACTGCAAGAATTATTAATAATTTGAAATGACCTCAATTTGCACCATTGGTGCCCCTTTTCTGACTTTGCAGCTCTCAAAACGCAATGAATGCATTTTTTAGAATGCCCCACGGATACATTTTTCATTTGCATCGAAAATATGTTTACTGAATTTACTATTGACTTCATTAGCACAACGATCAATTATTCAGTTATTTCAAACTCTATTCGATCCTTTAATAAAAATATTCTTTCAATCACTTTGTTTATTCTTTTTTCAGCGTATGAAAATTCATATACTGAAATAATTTGGGAAAATATTTACTTTAAGGACAGATTTAATCAAAATTTAATATTTTTGGTAATCAATTGTTCTTCCCGCAATAAATTCCCACCGTAACGCACTTCCGCAACATGCAAAAGCGTATCGTTTCCGGAAGATTACTTACATTTCAGTGCCTTAGCGAACATTTATACAAAACCGAATGAAAAAGAGAAATGTTTTTGAAGAAAAAATATTATTATTTATTGCTGCATCGTCAAATAGTAAGCTTCCCTTAAATACGCAAATATTTGTGTTTTTTTTTTTGCGTAATATCCAACATCCCCTTGTGCGTTTATTCAGAGGGTTATCAATATTTATGTACCTTTGTACAAATTGCGCGTGAAATAATTGCAAAATCATCACACACATACCCTTGCTCGTGTTACGCAGGCTTTCACCTTTTGAAACGGAATTTTCAATGGCTCAACTTTCAATTGTTTAGCATAATTTTCACGCTTTTGGTGTTCATCACAAAGCAGTTACAAAATATGACAAAAATTTCAAGATATCAATTGTTAAAGTTAAACAATTTATTCTCTTCATTAATTCAATTTTAACAAAATATTATGAAAGAAAAGTCTATATAAATTCCTCAGCAAGGCAATATTTTCGAAATTCCGTGCAGCCGATTGTGTTTTCATTGCCAGATTCTTACCAGCCATCAAAGACGACCGTCGCTTGTTTATAGCTTTCTTTTCTATCCTCCTGGAGTAAACTGTCCACTTATTTCCCCTTTTTTGCCTTTCTTTTTGTCCTGTATTGTGTGGAGAGAATAATCCATAATATTACTCAGCATCCTTGCCAACTGCTACTTTATTTTTTGTTGATTGGCTACCAAATATTGTCATATTATTCCATTTGTTCCTAATAGCTGCTGTAATTCAATAATAGTATATTGTGTGGCTAGGGACGAAACAAGACGATTTCAGTCGAGGGTGAGCGATGCTTGCCCGAGCGAAGCGAGGGCCGGCATCACCCTCGGCTGAAATCGTGTTTTGTCCCGTGCCACACACTGTATTTTTCATAATACTTGCATTGAAACTTTCCACATTACAAATTTGTCATAACAAAGTAAATATTTTTCTTTTGATTTTGCAGATAACAAGTCGAGAGTAGCTGCTTTTGATTCATCAATAAGATGTTGTGGTGTACTTAAAATTATCGTATTAATACTTTTTTTCTTGAAACTAATCGTCTTTTCAATTTAATTTACAATTCCGAATACAACAACTGTCAAATGAACTAAGGTTATATGATTTTCATTTAGAGATAGACAATGAACAAATGCGACTCTGCCAGGGATAAAACGATTTAAAATATTAATTCAGCGGACAGAAACAAGCTTGTTTCTGCCCGGCTACACTCGCATTTGTCTGCAATTGTCTTGTTTCGACTGACAAAACAGGCGTTGAAACGCGTTGTTTCTATGCAGGTATTATGAAAAATAAATTAATAGAATACATTGATTTGAAGGTTAAGATTTGGGAAATTGTGTTGAAATTCCAAATATTTGGATATCAAATACTAACCACATAATTATGTACAATATTCCAGCTTTTAATACTTTTATCACATCAAATAATCCATTATGTCTTTTTTCTTTCACTCTTTATTTCCTGAAACAATAAAAACTAATGTACTTAATGACTGTCAAAGTATTTACAGATATATCTTATTTACGGACTCTCATCCATTGTTTTTAATAGTGTACAATTGATTTTACTACTCATCAACAGTTGTCGCTATTGTGCGTGTTCCAATTATTGATTGTAATTGTCCAGTCTATTGGGGGTATACTCAATGACTTTTTTGATGCGCAATTTTAATCCTTATTGCTATGATATATAAAGAACAATAACTGTCAATTGATTCAAATGAGATAACTAACAAAACAATAATCACATTTTTCAATATTTTAAGTATGAAAATCAAGTATTTTCATTAAACAATAAAGGTAATAGTAATTTTCAGATGCATCTGACAGCTATACAATTAGTGAGCAAAAAGAATAATTTTACAAGAAAATTTAGCGGGTTCTTGAAAATAACCCATTTTATTTTGTCACACTAAAATGTCGTTCTTAACATTGTATTGAAATGTAGCGTGAATATTCCATGATCCCTGAGTAGATACATTCGTCGTTTCTACAGGAATATAGTCCTGCATCCCGCAAATAATCCCATGTTTAAACAATCGCCGCTTGACGTAGCCGCAGACCGCTGCCGCTATTTGGAATATTTGACATTGTTATTAACTTATGGGAGAGTGGATTGACGTTGTTTGTACAGATTTTGTGGCCTAATCGACAAGACAAATAGACAACCTCAAGTTTTAATACAATTAATGCACAATACAGAAAAAAAATTCCCTCCTCTTTGTGTTTTGTGTGTCTTCTTTCGTATTGAATTGAAAAATACCAAATATATCCATTCAGGTAACAGATTCTCAACTTTTTTGGGCTTCAACTCCCACTCGAGTGTTAAGAACACGATATAACTAAGTGCGAACAGTGAATCCTGAAAAAATATCCTTAGACACATTGGCCGCATTCCTGCGGGATTGTAAGAAATTGAGGAAATATTTTCTCATTGTAAAGTCTAAATAAATTCTTGCATGCTGCGTCCTCGCTCTGATGATATTTACATACCGAACCGAAACCTATTCATATCTGAAATTTAAAATACTTGATCTATACACCGACGTGGCCAACTTGAATTGCCCCACCAGGAATTCCATTTTGTTATGAATTTTCCACGAGGTTGCAAACTATGGAAAGCATTTTTATATTGATCCATGACGAGCTCTTTTTTTTTTCATCTATTTATTAAATAGTTTAGTGTCTTGTATTAAGCCGGGGGTGTTTTACACTTTGTTTGGGATAGTTCGAATTGTCCGACAAACAAGGACAGGCACAAGTATTCATATTTGATGATTCGTTTTTACTTTTCCCTGACGAAGCACACTACGAAAGTCTCTCTCTTTTTAGCTTATATCTATTTCTGTTGCACTTAGTGCACATGTCTTTCTCGTAAATCAAAACCATTCGCGACAATTTTATTGAATGCATTCGTATTTTATTTGCGAACAAGACATCTCACTCGGCAATTGGACAAAGCCACGGAGCCACAAGGCAAAGTGGGCAAATTTTACCCACACAATGGAATTGTTTCTACCATACCCATTTTCGACTCTACTCCAGTTGCATTTTTTATTTGACATAAATAACGGAAAAGGGCGTAACTCTGAAAAAGATTGAAATATCAAAATTATTCAATGAATTTGAATTTTGGGCAATCCTAAACTAAATGAAATTCTCTGTAGTTTGATTATTTTGGCGCAACTAATAGTCGGATGGAATTAATATATACGAGAAAAAAATTAATAACAATTTTTTGCAATTTTCCTAAAAGCTAATCGAGGCTCAAAAAAACTCATTTGATTGGGCACTCTTTATACCCGAACATTTTCTTCATCAGATGCATAATTTTCTTATAAAACGCATAAAACAGTTTTTGGCAGTTTTTGATTATTTTTGACAACATAGATATGTTGGTTATATCCGACGATACCAAGTATTTTTAAAGTTTGAGATACAAAAAATGTAATTTAAGTGAATTTTAGTTAGTTTAAAGTGAGCTAAAATGGAAGGCACCTAATTCAATATATCTTTGTCTCATTTTACATAGTTGGTAGTGCACTCTAGAACAATATTGAAAAGAGCTGTGTGCTGTCTGCTCTTTATATATTATTTTATATATACCCCACGGCCCGCTCGACGAATGGTAATAACACATATGCCATATATTATATTTCGCTGTCGTTGGGATTTCTTGTCGCATATTATTTTCGGACTAGTGTGAAAATAACAAAGAAATATTAACCAAATCTTTTTGCAATATATCTCTAGTATTTTCTTGATGATTCAGAGCATATAAAAAGTGCATTTTCTCAAGATATGGATATCGTAGTTGGCTGTTGAAATTAGATATCGAATTTCCTGAGTTAAAGTGCTTTATACCCGTCGTATTATAACAGTTACGTATGCTAAACACGGAATGAATTTAAATGTAGATGAAGTTATGCAAATTGAATTGCACCTACGTATAAATACTTAAATACTACTACACAATAAACTATCCGCTACATTTACAATTATTTGCATTTATAATTACTCAATCGAACTGATCAACATACATTAATATATCACATTATTCCTTCATTTTCATTCCTAAATTTTCCTACATGAACCATAATCATATAATTGAAAATGTACAAATAATTCACCTAAACATACAAGGAATCACTTTCAACGTCTTACCCCATTTTCTTTGAAACACTTCGTATAAATATTACATCCCTTAATTAGTGAACCCTTCACCACATCCTCAACCTTCCCCTAAATCAAGTCACATGACCTAGTTTCATGCTACACCTGATATTATCGCCGATGGATCAATTTTTCATACAAGATTAATAAAGACTGTAAACTTGTTGATTTTTTTTGATAAAATTGTAGACAGGGGTCACTGACGGCTTTGTTGAGTTAATAGTGAATTGTGTGGATGAAATTGGGCTGATTTTTTTGCGGGTTACAAGTGACACTTATTGATAGCAAGATATTAATTATTTTAAAAGATTGATGTCTTCTTCTCCTCCTTTCCCTTTATTGGGATAGTAATATTTCGGCAATTATTTAATTTTTGCAGCCCTTGGGCTGTATGCAATTACCCTGTGACGTCACTTAATAACCATTTAGCCAGCATCGCCACTTCAGCACTATAAGGGGTTGGTTGCTCCTTGCGCCGGAAATGATCGCCTGTAGGGTCTCTAATTACTTCCGGTTGGCGCGGATCCGCCGTCGCGAACACTACACTTTCCTAAACCCCCTACCATCACCAAAAAGGGTGGTAGAGTTGTCGAGTAGAAAATCTTATAGAGATAAGGATGCATCTTAGATTCATTCCTTATCATAAGAAAATCTGTTCAATGTTATCTCTGTTTATCTCTTTTGTTGTCAGGAGGTTCTTACTTAATTGTTCCATGAATTCGTGATACTTAACCAAACAAACAGCAGGAAACTGTAGCAGGAAAATTAGTTTTAAGTGATTAGTAGGCTCTACAATGTCTGTTCTATATTCCATTGTAATATCTGCTACTTCAAGCAAACAGATTTTGCATTTAAAGATTTAATAGATGAAAATATAATCAAACAAAAATTACCTTTTAGGCTACTACAATTTTTTTATTCCTTCTTGATAACATAGACTGATAGTAGCTGAAGAAAGTCAAATTACATCTTTTTTATATTTGAATGTTGGTCCATTTATTACGAGTTTATGGTAATTACTGCGTAAATCCCAAAAAACAGTTACCACAATCTTCCCAAATAAGTAAATGGTTTTCGCCTTCCTGCAATCAAGTAATAGTTATTTAAAATCGAAATTGTATTAAATCTTGTACCAAAAATAGTTCATTCTTTGCATAATAATAATTTTGCATCACGTAGCAATCAGCTTGTGTGGGTGCGTTTCTTTACCTTCAAATCGTTTATCCCACAAATCTACGTTTCAAAGGCAATCAATGGGACACGAACAAAGACACGAGAATAAAACGATTCTTCTCAAAGTCATATCCTAATTTGTTAGTAAAATGTAGTCAATGGAATATATAAGAATCGTATATTTTCACCCTTATGTGATTTAGCAGCCCCAAAAGAAATAAATATATCTTGTAAATAAATAATACTAATGTTATATCAGTGTGGACTGATTTAGTGTACTTAAGGGGTGAGGGTGTATTGGTACAGAATAGATTGTGTTGACATTTATTAGCAATTATTGGTGATATATGCACAAGAATCGATCGTATTCGGAAATGCTCGACACCAGTCGGATGCTGAGGATTTGTAAGTAGTCATTTTCTTATGATGTGAAACATGCTAGAAGAGGATGATCGCTTTTACTGTAACAAGGGTCGATTCTCCCTTCTTCCATCGGCCGAAACTTTGGGGTAGAGTGGACAAATAATGTACATGTTTTACATTTAATGGTGCACTTTGTAGTAGACAACTTTATTGGATATGATTTATCTTTGCATGTAAAAAAGAAAATGTAAGAAATAATCCAAGAAATCTGTCCATTATCAAATTTCAATCTCGTTTCTTCCAAAGTAAGCTCAAACTTAAATCGATATAGAATTACAGTTTTTTTCATCGCTGTAATGATTATAAAGATGATAGAGATTAGTAGAACTTAATTGAAACGTTATACGAGAGATGGTCCATTGTCGTGCTACACTGACTCTGTGGTTAATCATGGTGGAGATCTGCACGAAGAATTGAGTTGAAGGACGGGGTCAAAAGGACACCCACAAGATACTGAATATTACTTTTGTTTCGAATTTCATAAAAATCTAATTTATTTCATATTACAACTAATAGATATTCGGTAAAATATTTTAAGTGCATTGAAATCAATCAATTACAAATAAAAAATTACTGCCCCACAACCGAAAATAGAAATTTACGTATTTTACTGAAATGAACTATAATAATAAATTGAGGTAAAGTGAAAAAATGGTGGTTCTTATTTAACGAATCAAATACCGCTCTTGCGCGTAGCTGCACTAAGCTATGATTATACGAAATATAGTTTGAAATATCATCTCCATGGCACGATACAGTACTGTATGAAACTGAGAATTAAATACCTGAACATTGGGCTAAGGGTGGTTATTTACTTAAGTATAGGTTGCTAATAAATAGCGGTTACATAGCACAATCGATACACGAAAAGAATCTTCAAACATACAATTAATGATGGCATTGCTGTCAAATTCAATTCTGTGTGAGTCAGCATTCACAATTGGTCAAATTACTGAACAGCTGAGTTTGGCCCTTTTATGACATATGACATTTTTATATGAAATTGCAAGACAAGAAGGATCTTTTAGTTAGTTTTTGAGCAAATTATTTCGCTGATATTTTTTATTTTTTGTGAATTATTATTCATATATGCTAAGCTGTTCTTTCAACATGCGTAAAGATGCAGCCGTCCTCCTACCCTTATCTTTCAAGTTTTTTGGACAGCTCTATATGATAAACATATGATAAACGTTGTAGATGATACGTCGACGTAAAAAAATATGTGGGCGTCCAAAATTACGCAATATTCTAACAAATTATGAGAAAACGATTGAAAATTACCCTTAAACAGATTTAATATGAATTATGTGTTATAAGGGAAAAAATTCGTACGCAATTTCCAATGTATCGGACCCTAATCCGATGGTATCTCGTCTCTAGTCACAGATTACTTTATTCTCTTAGTAATTTGATTATTATCAAGGATGGTTGGAGGCAAAGCCTCGACAATGTTGAAATATGAGCCGCAGTGTACAACTTGCGTGCCATGAGATTTAGATTTAAATACGAAAAACTAGATTTATTTATGAGTATTGAGAGAAAAGGATTCATAATTTATGGCATAAGATTACTTGAAATAAGGTAATTGATTAACAACATGCGAAAGTGTCTATTGGTTTATAATATTTAGGTTTTTATCCGTCTGCATATTTTTTAATAATTTTTTCAATTGCGTGTTGGTAAAGATAAACTCATTCCTAGCGTAGTTTCGTGGCTGACCAACCATTTCTATATCAAGATTAGCGTTATCAGAAATAATAAATTCACTAGTATATTTTTATGTTGACTTGACGCGTATCTCAAGCATTTTTAGTAATCAAAATGAGCTTTTTGAACGGATTCATGCATTTCATTGTGTTTAGATGAAAAACATACCACTTGTCATTGTATTTAATCAGGAGATATTTCAGGATGAAGTTCACTATAATTTTTTTCAAATTTTTTGGTATTGGACGAACGTGCTCATGAAAATATGAAAATATTCGTGTTAAATAAACACGATTATATTTTTTGCAAAATTGAAACTTTTAATTATAATTTTCAAACATATTCCACGTTTCTATTTGAGTAATATTAATATTAAATCTATCTGTCAACTTGAATGTATCTTTCTGAAAAATATGTTTGATAAGTGGTGTCTATTTATGTTTACCCGTATCTTGTAAGGGTGACTCCACTTGACAGAATTGCAGATGTCGGTGGCAAGTGAGACAAAAGGAAAAATAAAGGCGCGCTCGTGTAGAGAGTGCTTTATAACAATAGCAAAGCGCCGTGCCCTTCATTCGTTCGCTTTAAGTTTCGTGTCACTTGGAGATGCAGTCAGACATTATAAAACAGACTTTGTTTGACAATTTCCAAACGCGAAACTTCACAATTAGACGAGGAATCATGAACACAAGAGAATTGAATTTCAACTAATTTTTGTATGCTTGGAATTAGAGCACAAAGGAAGACATTGTTGCCTTTCAACCATTTCCATCATTTTTACTACTAAAATAAAGAAAATATTTTAGTAATTGGTTGTGCATGCAAACCAAACTATCCTTGTCCAAATATTATTGCACCTACAACCAAACATTAAATTTGATTAAGAATTTCAAAATTAGTTGCCTTAACTGGGCGTCCAGAATGAAAAAATGTAATAGATTGAAATTAAAAAATGATTTTATAATAAGTGTTATTACATACCCTTTTTTTCAATATTTGTTTCATTATTCTACGATTGATACATCAGGAAATATCAGTATTCAAAATATGACAGGTTGTAATTTTATTAGCATTAATTGAAGTTAAAATCTAGGGAGTTTCAGTTTTAAATTTCTTTGTAAGTGACGTTTCTTCCCATAAATTTCCCTATTTCATATTTAATTCATCGAACTACGATTAAAACTATCTGTCAATTGAATTTATCCAACTTTATTCATTAAAATTTATTGTTCTTTAAGTGACGTCAATAAGGATTAAAATCGCGCATCACACAAGTCGTTGAGTATACCCCTGATAGATTGGACAATTTAAATTAATAATTGGAAAAAATCGGAAGTAGCGACATCTGTTGGGCAGGTTAAGAACTGTATCAATTGTTGTTGCTACTCTTATAGCCGGTATATCTATGGTTATTAATTTAACGTTCATTAAAAATAAAGCTAGAAAAATGCTGCAAATTTTCAATTTTAAGTTACAATATTTAAAAGTTGCAGAGTAAATGATTGATGGTCAGTTGCATCGCTCTAGCTTAAATTTTAAGCTTCACTTAAACAAAAAATATCGAATCAGTATAATGACAGCAATGTTCATGTCACATTTGACTTTTAAACTTTGATACGTACGATATTGTTAAGTTAAGTGACACCTAAAATTTAAAGGACAGTGGTGCAACCGGCCATAAATGTGTTTTTAATTAATTGGACTATTTAAGCTTTCTATCAGAGTTTGAAAATGTAACATATTTTTGGTCTACTACTTTGCCCCGGGGGTGCCTCGCACACAGCTAACTAGGCGTCCAGAATAATTCAAATTAACACTACTAAATAAGTAATTAACCAATTGGGCTGAAAAAATGCCACCTGAAATCATTCTCCTAATAATTATCCAATTATGTGATGTAAAAAGTAATAAACTTCTTTCCCTCGATTACTAACTGACTATAATCCATAAATATTTCTTTTTGAAAGCATACATAAAACGTAAGACTGTCACATTTGATTTGAGGCCCATTTAAAAGATGAACTTCCACCCTTATTGGAGTGAAGTTCCCTCTTGAACATTATAAAATTTTGTGAATCGAATTGGGGATGTGCTTTTCGTTTGTGCTCTTCGTTAAACTCGGAGTAAAGAAACGTAAACTCAGGGTTGATTAATTTAAATATTTCTAGAAATATATTTTTGTCACTATTTCACCCCTTAGTTCATTACGTAGCACTCCACCAATATCAAAATTCATCTTGTTGACGTCTTGCGCACGGAGGACCACATATCGAAGCTTTGGGCGCGCTTTATTCAGTTGTTCGTGCACCCCCGATCAAAGCACACTACAATCGTGAAATTTGAGTCGACGGACGAGTTCCGCGCAAGTGAAAATACTTAAAAGTGGTTAGTTTTGAATTAGGAGTGCTTTAAATTGAAAAAATATTTTTTGTTGGATAAAAATTGGTACCAGCCGTCAACTATCAGGCACCTTGTAGATTTATAGTTAGTGAAGAGTACATAGGATATAAATATATTGGTCTGTATTACTCGAGTATTGCGATTGAGTGGTATGCTAATTGGCACAGCACACGCATCAGCGTATACTGATGATGTTGCTGTTTTACTGAATGAAATTCAAATGATGACTGATTATAATGATTGTAGTGTTTTAGGGGCGTTAGGGACGTTTTTACGGTTAGTCTTTGATTCAAGGGATGTATGGACGTTTATAATGGAATGACTTGTACCTGTCAACTGATGTATGCTAATAAATATTGGATTATAGAAGCATAAATTGTTGTGTAACGCTTAGATAGTTTGGCAAAAGAAAATTTGTTATGTACACCTTTTGAGGAGCAGAAGTGATTTATTTGTCTGCTAATTATTTAAAAACGCTTCGCTGAAATAATTGCATCTTTATTTATCGAAATTAATAACTTTTTCGATCAAGCGTCATTCATTGAATTTTTTTATTGTTTTGTGAAGCAGAAATTATTAATTAAGAAAATAATGGCGAAAAACATTATAAAAATAATATTTTCGAGAGGAAAAAGTATATTTGATTTCTTGTAATATTTGAAAGATTTTTGAATATTTTGGATGGGATAATAATTGACTATTTATTCCCAATATTTGATTTATATTATGCAATATCTTTGGTGTGATGATCCGATCAAATAAATTTGAATTGTTAATATGAATTATGAATAGAATAACTGGATTTACCGAGCGATTATTCAGACAAATGCTTGAATATTCTATTCATTAGGATTCTATTCTTATTTCGAATGATTTTCCAATATTCCTCTCCAATTTTCAACTTTAAAATAAATTGTTTAGAAGAATTTATAGCAGAGTTTCATATTCCAAATGATTCTTGCATTTATTCTCGATAATTAGGGAATTTGATATTTTGTTGATAGGTATAATGAGTATCATTATCTGTAGGTACAGCCAGAAACAATTTCTCAATAATATTATCAGTCTTTTGTTTCATAATCCTGCTTGAAAGTTAACCCCATGTACTCTTCGTTAAAGCGGAAATAAACAAGTTTGATGGCTGGTAACGGCATCTGAGGTGCTTAATTTATTATCCCCATATTTTACATATCTTTATTTGATATAAAATTTATTTCTTGCCAATATAAAGCTTTAAAAATGGTGGAGGCGCAATCAAACTAAACTTCTCGTATTTAAATTATTAAATTCATGTCTATTTTTCACTCGGAAACTTTCTCTCACGCAATAAACTATTACGTAAAAAGCCCACCAAATTAATTTTTTCACTTACCTAAAACAAAAGAGCAATTACCAGTCCACAATCTCCTGTTTCCAATTTTGTTATTAGTAAATCTTTGTTGTATTTCTCTATTTGGTATCGATTTTCAGTTTCACACCTGTAATTAAATCTGGGATAAAAAGAAAACCACTGTCAATGGAACAATCGAACATCTGAACATGTGTGGCGTGAGTGCGAGTGAACGTGAGCAAAACGTGAGCGTGAGGAATATCAGCGGTGAAAACTGAATTATCAAGAGACAGTTGAAGTCGACTGTGACGGGAAAATAAAAGTTAAAAGTGTGGGAAAAATGCGACGTGCACTTGCTGTTCTTTGGGTGCTTCTGCCCGCCATCTTCATATCAGGTGAGAAGATACTCTAAAACAAAAATTGAAAATAATACACTGGAAATATTATACAAATTATGAATGTATTTATTAGAGACATTATCAATATTTATTTATTCCGGCTTCACTCTTTCATTTCCGTATCAGCAAATTAATAATTCAATCTATAATATGTACCTTACTATTCATTCAGGTTGTCATCAAGTATCATGCCCCAGTTTTTATAATGTTTGTTACTTGTAATACTTAAGTGTTTCATATTTTTTCGAACGCTGTAAACCAATTTTAATAACTGATCAATGTATTTGAAATAATTTAAATTATAGCCCTATATAAGTCATGGACTGTTTTTTGTGTTAATAAACCCACAGAACAGTATATAATCAAATTTACAACAATTTTCTACTGTTATTCCAAACAACTGTCAATGTACCCACAGATATAACCAATTTACAGACTCACAAGTAAATACAGCTTTTGGTAGGCATTGACAGATGTCGCTACTTCCGAGTTTATTCCAATTATCAATTGTAAATGCATAGTCCGTCTGGGGTATACTCAATGATTTAAGCGATACGCAATTTTAATCCTTATTTACATGACACATGAAGAACAATAAATGTCAATTATTGATACAAGTGACAATTAACCAACAATAAATATAATTTTAAATATTGTGAGTTTGAAATTCAAGTGAATAACAATTAAACTAACAAAATATCCTTTATTCTCAATCAAGTTTGTATAGGGCGCTAATTGGAACAAAAATTAGTCACACATTCAAAGCTCAATCTTCTAAAATAATGATCGTACTCTGTTGAATGATAATATTTTTCAGATCTTCCAACAATTTTATTTTAAAAAGTAAGGAAGCAACTTTCTTTTGCCCCGGAGTATAGATAAATCTCCTACTCCGCAGAAATATTTTTGTAAGATTCCTGTTATGAATGTTTGTGTACACAAATGTGGAAAAGTAAGTCTTCTGGATGACTTTGAATGTGTTAAAGTCCTTATGAACACATAAGCGAACCGCACAGATGTCGCCGGTTGAAATATGTGCAAGAAGATATTCGACACGAAGTATGGAATAACTTTCAAGATTCACGAACTGATTTTTAATCAATGAAAATGAGGGTGTAATGAAATTCCCTTGCAAAAACTTTGCTATAAAGAAATCACTCCTATCTTGATTTTATCTTAAAGAACTGGAATCCTTTCAAGTATAAAGTAGAACCGCAAGAAGTATTGAAGTAGGGAATAGATAAACGAGATATGTAGCAGACGGGTCATCAAAGACCTAAGAGGAACTTAGTAAAGTAAAAGATGCATAATTATAAAACAAAATTCGATTCATATCCAATTGAAATGGCTGCAATTTAAGAAACAAATAAAAACGCAAATAAAACATACTGTAAAAGTGAACCGACGGCGTACTTGTTTCTCCAGACTCTGGATAAGGTATTGTTATGTTTCATTGCTGCTGGGAACGCAATTTTAAATAAGAAATTTGATTTCTTTCAAACGAACAACCAAGGGCTCACAAAGAAAGAGACTTTAATTAAATTTCAAAGAACTATTGTAGTTCAAATTGCTGATTTGCTACATCACAATGTATCTTAAACGAGGTTTGCAAGGGTTAGTTTATTGTTGTAAAGGATTGAGTATATTACAATCAATATTAAGTAACTTTTCTTGTAGTTGGTAAAAGTTGTTGAAAAAGTATCAAACATTTGAGTATATTTGGACGTATCCTGCTATAAAAATCGGTGTCCCTCGTGCCCTATGCCCTTCGAACTCACATAATTGACGATGTTCTTCCAGATAATATTTTTCTGGAGATATTTCAGTTCCCTCTGGACAATTGCACAACTTGTATCTTCTGTAAAAGTTTATGACATAAGCTAGTGTTGTGAACAACTTGTACCTTCGTCATTTTGTGTGTGTGTATGTTGCCGTCAATTTTTAACGTCACAAACTTTTATATTCTGATAAGAAATGAACACAAGTTTTTCAGTCATTTTCATTTCATCAAATTATCACATATTTGCAAAGCTTTCGAAAAAATAATTACTTCATTCATTTCCAATTGAGTACATTTGTTATTTGCTTATTCAAAAAAATAATAAATATGAAACAAACTCATATATGCGGTATATAGAGTAGATGGGCAAAAAATTCATTATCATATGTATTGCGCTGTCATATTCATACAAAATTTTATCTTTTTTGACCTATATTTTCTGAAATAATTGTATTTTGGAAGCAACGAAACATTCGGAAAGTTATATTGGCGGCTTTGTTTCACAGTCTCTTCAATCTTTGTTTCATTATTTGATTATTGTTCAAGTTAATTGTAAAATACGCCTACTTCGATATTCCATCCATGTTTTAATTACAACTGAAATGAGTTTATATTAATCTGAAGATGAGGAAAAGTTGCTTCGATTCATTAAAGTTTGGCGATGTTTTGATGCGCTCTCATCGAGAGTTTCCCATGTTTTTATTGTGTTTTTTGTCGCAGGAAGAATACTCTTGTTTTTCAACAATTCTTTTATTTTGTTTGCTAACAAGAAATACACAAACTTAATAATCGATTTTTATATGAACACAACAAAATATCTAAAAAATTCTAGTTTTCATAAATAATATTCAATACAATATACTTTGAATTGTTTTGAGTGAGAAAAACTCTTTTATAACAACTGAAGTAAGCTTTCCTATAAGATCGGAAGGGTATAAAACGTACCTCCGCAATTTATTTTATTTGAGAAACTCGGAATCCTATTCTCATGCCTTTGAGCGAGAGAAATATGTCGATATTTTATTTTCGACTCGACCATCGACTTCTGTGAGTAGTTTGAAGTCTTGTTGCAATATTGCTGCAATTTCTCAACAAATTGATTTAAACTTCATGCAACTATTGTTTGAGGGAGGAATTAAATTTAGAAATTGGACTAATTGTCTGAACATTCTGTTCGTCTTTATTGAGCTAGCAAAACTCATCATTTAGTAACAATTCACTATTCTGTAGAATTCCTAAGAATAAATAATCTTCTTTAACATGAAGGAAACTGAGAGAACGTAGTTTAGAAACGCGGCTTGCTTATGTTGCAATTTATCTTGCAAGAATGTGCAGTTTATAAGCAACAACAGACTCAGGGTTTAGTAATATCTGCAACAGTTTGCGCTCAAAATATAAAACAAAAAAATATGAGGAATCATTGTTCATTCATTCATTTTATGCACAGCAAGCAGAATTTTCCATGAATTATTTGATTATTTAAATTGAAAAAGATCAGTTCACGTTTTCTTTGGTTCTTTATGCTAACAGAATTGAGTGTGTGCTATTTTCTTTAGCTTCAAGTATTTTAAAGTGGCAATTGTTTGCTCAGCTGAAGAGTTCCACATTGTAACGATACGAATTCCGCTCAATAACAAATGTTTTTATCGGTCACTGTATCGGCTTCAATTCCTCAGATTAAAACGGTAAAAACATTAGAGCAAGCACGCAAAATATTATACATACTACAATCAAAATCAAGTTAGAATTCACTTACCCTGACTGCACATTTATTTAAATTCATAGCCGCGTATGTGCAGCAACAAATGTGTGCTATTATTTTAGACTCACTAGCTTAAACTACCCTCCACACAGGAAATAAAAAAAAACATTTCAATTTTCTCATAATTGATTATCAATTATTACCTAGTCGAAAATATCAGCAGGATATTTGATGACTATTTTTTAGACGAAAGAACAAATAGCCTGATAATTGACCAACATCAATTTCGTGTTTAATAGCGTGTTTTTTGCGGTGTTCTTCCAGTGTTTCGGAAAAAATTTTTTTGGAATGAATAAATAAATTCTATTATAAATTATTGATTTTTTTTTTGGGTGTTATGTATCAATAATATTGTGTAATTTTGGTTTTAATTACAGAGGGTGTAGTGATGGCGTTTTGCATTATCATAGCTGTCGGTAAATACGCAGAGGAATTTACATATTGATAATACTGTGTAAACGTTCCTAATAATTGGTATTTTGTTTGTAAAAACAATGCGGACACGTGCAATTGTATTTTCAATGGAATTATTTTATTTATATACGCTCCAATAGTTCTGTTTTACACATTACACGGAAAAAACTCATTTGTTGATATAACAAAGCACACTATTATTTCTTCCAAATATTTTTTTCACAAATATTCAATAATTATTTTTGCACTGTTGTAAGTTGGAAAAGATGTGAAAATCATGTCGTGCCTTCTACTGTATTTAACACTCTATTAACATCTTTATTGGGCCTTATTATACCACACGTCAGCATGCATTTCATGATTCGTGCAGCATATTTACAAATAAACGGAACTAAACTATAAATAATGTATGATAAAAGGAAGATAGGCGCACGACAAGACAACAAAGTTACTTTAATTTTCAAAAAAACGCACAAACATTTGAGAATAAAAGGAAGGGCTCACGCAAAAGCTGAATTATTTTATTTACGGAATTCATATTTATTCATCATGAGTAAGATTTGAAGCCTGAAACTATTCCCCCTATTCCTGCAATGAAACAAATGTCTTGTACGAAATGAATAGGAATTTTTTGTTTTATTTTTCGCCCGTTTCCGATTTCTTTTATGAAGTAATGACCGGTTTAGGGACTTATAAATCTAGTAGAGTTTCCACTACAAGAAATACCCTAAAATTTATTAGGATATGTTACATATAAAAACGAATAAATGGCTTTCCAATTGGCCATAAATTGAGATTCGCCTTTACAAATTCAAATCAATAAAATACTAAATTTTGATCAGCTTAAATAATTCAAATAAAATATTATTAGATTTGTGCCAATCTGTTTTTTTTTTTTACAATTTTATCTGTCCAATTAAAAATAAAATTCAGCAAAATATAACATGTACATATTAATTTTACCAAGAAATAATGCTTTGTATATATACTTTACTTCCTAATTTGGTTCAAGGAGGTGGAAAAAAAATAATTTTTAGTTCAAAATTGCTATCAAATGTAAGTTAATAAATCAAATGTTGAAATGATAAATGATGTTCAGTTAATAATCAAATCCTTTAGCCTATTACAACCGCTTTTCGCCACAACAAGTATCTTCTAGCAGGCAAGCAAGCATCCTTCTACAATCCTGTAGATCATTAATCATAATTCCCTTTCCGGTTGACAGATGTCACATCGAAGTTCACTACTCATAGCAGCTCTTGAAAAGCTACGCGGTCCAATCATTGAGATTCTGTCAATGGTTTTATTGCTTTGCTTATATTCTGAATTCAATAAGGATTTCCAATAAAGTAGGCGGTGGCTGGAGAACTGAGATGTTATTCCGTCATTGTGTGCACGGTACGGAATTTATAGTACCTTCTCAGGGGATGATGTGTGCTAAAGTTTACCTTCAAAAATCAATTGAATATTGCATATTTTAACACTAAATTAATTCTAATAATATATTTTTTAATATAGCGTTGGTAGGCATCTAAAAAATAATTAAAGGAATCAGGCTCGCATCAGCATTTCCAATAATAAAATTCCGAGCTCAATATTCGAGCAATTCGCAGTCGGTGCTGACCTGGCAGCCATACCAGCCTTCTACATCCGCAGTTCTTTCTATAAGGCCCTGCTAAAAACCGACGGGAAGACAATCGATAGACGGAATTTTATTGAGGTGAATATTCTAGTAATTGTTGGAAAAATGCACAAATTGTAGCTCTGTTATTATCTGAGCATCCCCAATTTATCATTTTCCTGCATTTCTTCGTCTACCTTCCACTGAAATTAAATTAAAATTTCATGCAATTAAAATTCTAAACGAACGGAATTAAATTCTCGATTTAATCGTTATTAAATATTTTCCAGATAATTACTGCTTTTTAAACGGATGTGACTTTTAATGATTTATTTTGAAATTTCAAGCTGCATACATGTTTTTCACATTTAAAATTTCCACTGTACCTTCTTCAAGTTCGATTGGTAGCTAAGCGAACAAGTATTTGCTTTTTGCGAGGCATTATAACATCACGTTGCATTTCCTTCAAACTTTTAATCAATTAATGTAACAAAATTCTTTGAGTTATGTTTCCAGCCAAAATTTGGACAACGTTTAGCTGCCATTGTATCTAAAATTTGCGACATGAAAGGGTTCTATATTCCGTTTCGACGTTCACTGAACTCTCAGTCGTTTTCGCCCTTTCAGGGCTTTCAGCGATATCATTTAATATAAGGCTTACAAGAATCCCGTCCGCTTTATATTCAATAAAAGATCTTGAATTTTTAGATTCAAAACATCAAAATAATTGCTATTTTAGAGGGAAATCTTAATAAAAAATATTGTTTAAAGTATAGTTTCGATCGAAAATATAATCAATAGACTAATAAATAATTTCTGTCCTTAGCAAAGTTACTTCAGTACAATGAATATTTAAGAGATGAAGTTTGAAATTTGTATTAATAATTTACCGATTTGTCCAGTATATATATTTTAAGCACTGAGGTTTGAAAAGTAGTTTTTCTAGTTATTTTCCACAAAAAGGCTTTTGTAAACACTGCAGAGTTTTCCTATTCTTCCGGTTCGTTCTTTCTAGTTAGGTAAGACTCCTCGAATCAGTTTTTATTGCTGATGGCTGCAGTCAGTCTTCACAACTTCCAACTTCTAACGAAGCAGATACTTCGGCTACGTGAACGCCTGGAATTTTCTTAGGAAATGTGTGGAAAATGAGGAAGATGAATCTCTAATACTTTTAGCACGAATTGTGTTCGAAAAAACTGATAATACTTGAAACTATCTTGAGCAGTTTGTGTAAGGTTCGTTGCCTCTTATTTTCATTGAAAACACGTATCAAAGGTATAAATTTCCAGCCACACTTGTTTCTTGTTGACTTTAAACTTATTGTTACCTTCTTGCATCTTCGCTTTCAGAGTTGTAAAAGAAAAATCTGGAAATCGTGGACAGAATCTTTTGAAATATATACCAACATTTCGTATTAATTTCGACAAATCAATTTAAATCGATGTTTGATTAAATCAGCTACAAAACAAAATGAAAAAACAAGTTAATTGGTTAGCACGTTTTTCACCAAGTTACTCTTTTAGTTAGTAACTATGTTACCTAGTAAGTTTAGCGGTGACTCGTGGTCGTGAATTTTTTATCCGGTTTCTGTATCGGATTCCGCAAATAAAAGTCCTAATTAGTCGGTAGCTTGAGCAGTTTAGCAATGGCACAGGGTTAAATTCGCTAATTATTTCAGATGGGAAATTTTTAATGAGCTCGCAAAGATTGCAGTGCAATTATCCTTCAAATATTTAGCTATAAAAATAAATAATCAGTAAGTTTTCGTCTATTTCTGGTGAAAGTGGGATTAAAGACTGGATATCTTGGTGAAATAAAAGGGTTTTAGGGTTATTGCCAAGATTACCCGCTTACGAACATTACATAGAAGTTACGATAATAGCTGAGGAAGAACTCTGAACCACGCACATATCGAACTCCAAGCAGTTTATAAAAGTTAATAAAATTTTCAACAAATATTGACCCCACAAAAAACATTTCTTCGTCAACAAATAAATTCTCTTTATAGCCATTTTATGCTTTTATCACTGTAAAAGAAGCTGAGATTTTCTGGAAAGATATTCTCATCCCTTTGATACATTACGAAGCTCGTGTTAATATTACTAACTTGGGTTGCTTTACGCAATTAATGCTTTAAACAATTCAAGCAACGCACAATCCACAACATTGGCATTCGTTTTCGTAATCACAATCTTTTCAAATTAAGAAACTGAGGGATTCAAATCTTAAGTTGTTTGATAAGGATGTCCAATTTTGTCAAACACAGAGTAATAAACCAATATGAGTGAAATTTTCTGGGATTACTAGAATAAATTGAAAAAAAAAAAGTAATAAAGATGTTGTAGTCCATAGTAAAATTCAGTCTGTATAGCAACAACACAACAACAAGAGATTACAACCCAAGTTTAAATCTGATACCTTGCGTTTGTGTTGTTTTTGTTAGGTCACTCTAGATGCTAACCGCTCTGTTACGTGTATTCCACACTGAATGTATTGTAGATTATCTCAAGTATTTGTCCATTCTGTGTATTGTACTTGTTCGCTTTAAATGAATGTACAGAAAAGAACGATTATTCTTCAGGGAAAGCTTGCTTTCTAAACGTTTTTATCCTTTTATCGCTGCTTTATTTTGGAATCAAGTAGTATCTTATAAATGAATGAGCTTGTTTCAATTTTCAAATAGATTTTAAAACTTCTATAAAAGATGAAAGGTAAAACGATCTGACAATAATTAATCTGAAACATAAAGGAAGTAATGATGAATATCCTCAAATATTTATTTTCATAACAATATAAGTACGAAATTAGAGCATTATTTTCTTCAAGCAAAACGCTGTTCGAAGATTTTTGCTTTATATACAACATATAGAGGTAGCGAATGTTAAAGATTAAAATAACTTGAATGTCGACGTTTGAACTCAAACAAAATCACGCTGACGGATATTTAAATTGAAGATTTTTATAAATTGCGCCAACAAACGAACTTTTATCGTCGTTTGATCTGAAAATTCGGTTCCATGAACACTTCCACTCCCAATATGTTCATCTAATCCTTATATTCGGTGTTAATAACATATTAATCCGACATTATTACATACTATTCTTGCCTCTTATTGGTTGACGTAAACCTCTACCCTTCTACATACAAAAATTATGAATGAAATTTTCACTCACCATATTGTAAATGTTGCATATTCAGTACTGCAGCATTAAAACCACCACTGCGATATTTATTCAAAACTTCCTCACACATATCTCTATGTAAATCAGTCCGTCAGAGGGTTGCTCTGTCCACCGTAAGTTATTCTTTGACATTTAATCACAGAAGATATCTGACATTTCCTCGTGTTACTTTCACGTCCACGTCACTACCCTTCTTTTCAACATGTTACACAATCCAGGGCGACAAAAAATATTGAATCTTTCCAGAATGTATCTATTAAGTTATTTGGTATTAATAAATGCAGTACTTTAAAATTCATCTTATGAATTAAATTTTCAGAAGTACTTACTGAAAACAGTTCGAGAGGCTGAATTATTAAACAGCAATTGGTTTGAGTGAATTCTTACCTGAAAACAAAGACAAATAGAACATATTCAATATATTTAAAACCAATTCACTTCAAAAATACTCTAATCCGCCTTCTGTAATAACTAAAATCTTAATGGAATCCGTTATGAAATTTGGAGCTTCGCTCGCAATCGGCTTAAAATATGCAAAATAAAATATCAATTGACAGTTTTTGTTTATTCACGATTCAATGTTATTATCATTATAATTTGATATATGTTGAACGATTTTTGTATATCAAAATTTCAAAATAATCTCCTAAAAACTCGTTATTTCAAAATAGCTGTCATGAAAAACTAAAAAACTGTATTACCTACTGTACCCATTGATATATATGACAGTAGGGGCTGGCAATTAAAATGACAAAAGTGGACAAAAAAACATAGTTATAATTTTAGCCGCAAGTGTCACTAAATTTTTGTGTTCACTTTTCTAGCTTCAACTGCCAGTCTCTACTGTCATATATATTTATGTATCAATCGTGACAGTCCTAAACAGAGTCCTAAATGCTACCAAAAATAGGAAAATAGTCAGCGAAACTGCAGCTTGAATACAAAAGGTGAATCAACTTTCGGAAGCTACTAATTCTCGTATAAATGAGTAAATTGGTACTGTTATTATTGGGGTTTTTAACTACTTTTATATGAATCATTTTGGCACAACCAAGCAACTAATCTTTAATTTTGATTTTAGGTTATGTTGTCAAATATAAAAAAAATTGTATTGGTATGAAAAGAAAAACTGTTAACCAATAGTTAAACATGCCAGGAATAGTTATATTTGTATAAATTGGCTGTATTTTAAAAGCTCTTAAGCCTCACACACAATTACGAGCTTCCGAAAGTTGATCAGAAATCAGACGAAAGTTTGGAACAAGATAAAAATTGAGAAATAAGTCACTATCAACTGTAGTTTCCTGTTTTTCGTAGAATTTAAGACAGCCTAAGCGTCAAGTAGTTTTTCTGATTGTTCCAATACTTTCTGGGGACTGAACATTAAAATTTCAAAAATATAAGACTGCGTCCTACTATTTTTCGAAAAAATTACAGCTATTGCACATTTCTCAACAAGAAAAACTGCCCAATATATAGAAAATCATAAAATGATGTTTAATTTTGTATGTACTCTCTAAATTAAATATTTTATCACTATACTTTGCTAAATGTTGATATATTTCAGATCTCAATAGTCTATCACAACATTTTATTCTTTTTCTGGATGTATTACTCGATAATGTAGACCAATTTAACCGCACAAAAGATTGGTGAACGAAATTCAGCTAACCTAATAGTTTATTCGAGTTAAGTGATATGATTTCCGGATAGATTTTTATTCGCCTGTAAATTCGAAGTGCCTGACACTTGTTACATATTTAATAAATCCTGCGATAAAGCCTAAAATACTAAAATAAAATATGTAAACCACATTGACACTCGGCCAATGCATCATAAATCCCACTTAGAGAACAGTTCATCAATATGTATTCGATAACTAGTCAATTATTAAATTGATTTTGCTTTGTTTGCGGTGGTGTACACACACCCACACATTAACAAAGGTTTAATTACCCTATCAGCCCACATTAATTTGTTGATTTTACTAATTGGGGTTTAAGTGATTCATCTAGATGCTGGAACTGATTTAACTATTTATTAACACCCCATTATTCTCTGACAATTCATACTATTTGATAATATTTGTGTGACTGTTAGACAATCTTGTATGTTCAATATTCAGTACACATCTTCGAGTTATCGAATGCTATCATTTCTGATGGAATTGAACTGTGCATCGAAGAATGCCATGATTTCTTTTCGGATGGAAAACGTTTCGATTAGAGACTGTTGGCTTTTTATTCCACTAAGGTTTGATTGCCTACGGGGGAAGCAGATTTTTTTCTGATTTATACCAACTAGAGTAGAGGGTCTATTGCTTTGTTTGTCTGCTTTTATTGTGGGCGGTGATTTAATCTTACAGCGAAATTGGAAGTTGAAATTTTGCATTATAACATTTAAAAAGTACATCAATTGGGGACAAACAGAATAACATATTCGTGCGTGTGTTCTGCACCTAGAGAACTCTTGAGTTCGTTAGTGCTGAAGAACCACGCCAGGAAAACTCAGGAAAAATTGTTCAAGTAAACATTGATCTTTCATATTTGGTGATTTGAGGTCGAATTGTGAAAGAATTGAAGTCTATTTTTGAATCTTCATCCAAAAAGGGGTTAAATTTTATGTTTGGTCACAGCTTGAATGTATTGTGTGTATCACGTTTTCCTAAAACATTTTTGCTGTAGATTTATTGGAATATCTTCCAGATATTAAATTTTTCGAATAGATACTGAACTATTCCGGAATGTATTCAATTGTGCTATAAACAGAACTGCGCTGTAAATAATACATTTTAAATTTGTAGCAGAGATGAAAATTTATTCCCATAAATATCCCGATATATTTTCCGTTGAATAAATAAACGTAAAGTATACATATTTATCTTTCTTTCGTTTGATATTTCCGTGTTTAGTATTCATAATAAAAGCTTTTAAGAATTCTTTGGTTCATTTGAGAGAGTAAATCTTACATCTCGACTCGTTTTCATGTGAAATGAACGCTTTTTAATAACATGCGAAAGATTTCTTACCGGAAGTAAGATACTCTTCCTGTTTTTATTCCGGTTGGTGATGTATGTTGCTACTTTAATGTACTCAAAGAGATTTCTATTTGTTTATTATTCTGTTGGAATATTTGGTGGATGCGCTGACATTTTCAACATAAATTCGTCCAATTTAATTGAGTATATCCCAGCAAAAGCTATATTTCTCTCTGTATGATATAATTCCTCTAACTGCATCTCGGAATTATCAGCTCTGCCGTTCAACTACGAATCCAAATTTATTTCATTCGAGTTCGGTGAGTGTGCTATATTGAATTGTATAGAGAATAGTTACATTGGTAAGCCGAACTGAAGCTTCTATTACACGAACGGAAAAGTAATAACTTTTTAATCTTTTATCTCTGGAAATAATTGAAAGATTTTTGTGCAGGATTAAAATTGAATATTTCATGTATCATAACCCTTAAACATTTCATCTTGATTCCAGCAAATTCAAGTTTGGGAGGAAGAGGTGTAAGGCTTTCTAGGGGCTGCTATGTTCGTAAGGTTAATGTGAATGTGTAAAGCCTGCTTTACGAGGCCTGTCGCTGATGTTTTGCAACCAGGGAGGATTATTTGTGTAATTAAGTTGGGCCGGATAAGTAGCGGTGCAGTTTATGCTAAACACTCAGATGAAATCGTATTAATTAACGTAATTATTTCTGATTTGTGCAAACGAGGCAGTAAACATGAATAAAATAATTGGTAACAAATTTTTCTGCTTCTTCACGACGTGAGTGTAAGCTCGGCAGCACACGGCGTAAGCTCAAAGCGCTCGCAGTCATTTGTCCTCCTTGCTAATATTTACATTTCATTGAGTGTAATAAGCCCCGTGTTTGCAAGCCAGTGACCTCTGCACTTTGACTTGCCTGCCGTTGCAATCAAGTCATCAGCCATGTAAATACAGTGGCAATAATCATACATTTCTCAACCTTGAAAGATATTCCCAATTAAAATACTCTCGATTAAATTTGCATTTAAATGAAAAACTTCACATAATTTACCCTATTCAGTGTTCCCACAGGCGCGATCTTTTCTCAAATCCTGAACTTAATTTGTATCGAATGGCGATTGTCACTTGCTGATAGATGGCTAAGGGAAAAAGTTTCCCGTGTCTCTTATTTCGATTATATTTATCGATAAAGGAAATACATTTTACGAGACTTGAATTTTGTTCGATTTAAAGTTTATATGGGTAGTTTATAGAGTAAAAAAACCCATTAGTCAAAGCTCAAGAAAGTTTGGAAGAATCACCAACTTTGTTTTTCATATTGCAGAAAAGGTAATAACTCAAATCTGAAGAGTTGAAACCTTAATTTCAATAATTTTGCGACCACAACTCTACATTCAAGTATGTGATGATGATGTATCCATTTTTGCTCATAACGACGAAATGATGGCTTAAAGTCCCGTGGATTCCGCTGAAGCTGTTGCGAACCGTCTTTGGGACGTGTCCATTTGACTTACGAAATTCAAACTGAACGCTAAACATGATTTTTTACCACCCTGTATGCTTTAAAATAGTTACAGCCCTGCTTTTCCAACAAATTCTAAGGGTTTTTGTCTCCTGATTCATACTAAAGGCTCCAACTATAAATGAAGCCAAGAGTTCGGTTCTCATTGTGAAGAAATCGTGTAAATCATGTAAACTGCTTAAGAATGATTTTTTTTATTAATGGTTGGATTTCAGTGGAACTAATAAACCTATAACGCCAGATTCAGCTGTCATTTTAGGACGTTTAACGCACCGCATAACCGGGCAAAAACCTACGGACAAAAAGTCACTAAATCATTAGATTGGCGGAAGTTTTTTCCGAAGAGAACCGTTCGCTAGTTCACGACATATATCTCAGTCATTCAAACTTTTCTCTCGGTATAAAAATGCCCTAGGGATTTGATATGAACTCTGCAGACATCACTGAATTCTCAAACTTATATCGCTGATGAAGATATCTCATACAAGATAATAGAACACTGTTTCTATTTTCAATCTTGTACTATTATGAATTATAGGCAGTAATTATAATTAAAAAGTATTTCGTGTCTTCCGAGAGAACAATGTAGAAATGGCAGGCACTTTTGTTAAGCACAAACATAAAGTTGTTTTACTCAAAAAGACACTTTATGCCCTCCTAAAATTTTTAATTTTATGAAGAATATAACGGACGTAATTCTTATTATTATTATTATATCCCTTAAACTGGGCTTTAGAGTACACCCCTGCTAAATCTTTAACTCAAATGAACGACTTTTTAGGGATTTTGTTTCTCCTAAAAATCGAATTTTATTATAATAACATGTCTTTCACACTGGAGATAATGGTTCGCTCGCTCTACGGTAAAACCGTTTGATATTTTCCGTTACCGGTACCGATATTTCACCAGTTGGAAGAAGGTGATGGAAACGTAATAACGAAATATTTAAAAATTCAACAAGTGGAATGAGATACAGATTACCGCTTAAAAGTTTCACAAGTGCTGAAATAGCTCAACAATAAAATGAATTTTTCAGTTTTTTTAATTCATTCAATCCTGACATATTACAGGATTTAGTGTTGTTTTATCTTTAAACGGCGATACTATCGCTTTTAGCTTGTTATTATGTTTAGTTTTTATTTACGAGAGTATTGTTTAAGTTTCTTAAGATATATCGCCACATAAATATTTCATTTGGAATTTATAGCCATTGCTTAACTCAAGAAAAGAAGGTATTATCATTGAACAGCATTAATATCGTTTTTATAGTTTACTGGAATATATATATATATATCAACACATCATATTTGAACGTTAGAGTTGGAGACATGAATTAATCATTTTACAAAGTCGCTCTTACATAATTCTTAGATTTCACCAACGTCAGTTCAATTTATCCTGAGATTATTTTATCCGAAAATCATTGTTACCTTAAGATTAATTCAAATAATATTGTAGTTGTTTATAAGAATAGTATTTCTGTTTATAAATTAAAGTATTGTGTCATCTTTTTGTCAATTTTTCTTTCCAATCAGATCTGTTTGTTTACATCTTCGTCTAGGTTCATTTAACTTCGTAACAATGTCTCCGGTACGCTCATTTGATTGTTACGATCGTCGGCAAGGATTATACTATCCTGTCGAGTGCATTCGCATCTCTCCGGTTCATTTCGGGCGGGGAGCACTTATCCCCCAGACTAAAAGGCTCTAAAGTGAACTGCCAGTTCGTATTTTTCCTGTATTTTTTGTTCATGCAAATAGTTTCCCTGACTAAATGACCCTTTTCAGCCCAATTTTACAAATTTTATCGTCACAAGATTCTCATTTTAATATTTGAGTAACTGTAACGGAAGGGTGTTTCTGAAACTTAAGGGTGAAAATACAAAACAAAAATAGTAAGGATTAATATTGAGGTAATATAATTTTTATAGCCATTTTCAAACGCTGTGAAAGGAGCAAATTTAAAAATACAAATTTCAAGTTTTATAGTTAATTTTGTTTTATGACCAAACTATAATATTTCATTGAATTAACGTTGTTTATTTATTTTTGGGACAATAAATCATATTTTATTACAACCACTCATATAAAATATTGTATCTCCCATGTTTGGAAACTCATATCTCTTGAAATAATAATTATAGAATAAAGAACAGACCGAGAATATATAAATTTTTCTTGAGGTGGTGGTAATATCACATTTTCCTCTTCCTATTTACTTGACTTTCATGTAAATAAGTCACTTGAAACTTTACATATCTGTATATCAAATTAATTCATGTGATACCTCAAGCTGTGTCTGTCTTATTGCATCTTAAGCGAACCGGTAATGAAACGGTTTAGTTTCGGATGCCAGCGGTAATATCGTTCCACTTCTAAAGAAGATATTACTGCCTCCTCGAGATTTAATTGAAATTTTGTGTTGGAAATATGAAATTATTTCGTTTGAACTTTTTATTAAAGTTTGTCATCAAGATTGTATCATTCCAAAGGTAGAATTCTTCAAAGAGCTTTAATTTTAAACCAATATTTGAATATGAATCAGTAATATTTAAATATTCCAGTGTAGAAGCGAAATAGTGCTTCATATTTATAATAAATATAAATTGGTAAATAGGGTAGCCATTTTCGCATAGCAACAAAGGAAACTCACCCCATTGATCTACCAATAACATGCCTAAGCATTTACTTAATTTTTAGGGGTACCTCCTGCCGGAATAAAAGCACACCTGGATTGACACACCCTTTAGAAAACTGAAAAATAATAGAGACGAATTAAAAATGGCGTCCAAATATATTTTATTATAATTTCGCCTCTTGTGAATGTCCTATTCATTCGAAAGGATGGCTAACTTAGTATTTCGGTTCACTGAATGACAATTAGCTGTAAGGGCACCCTAATGCCCTTTATTGCCCAAGTTTGGACTCCTGGTGATTGGAAATAAGTTTGAGGATTGTGGAGGACACAAAATTTAAGTCTTCAGGAATTTACTACTTTTAGGGAAATATTTAAATACCAAATTAAACTAATAAAATGCAAATACTAACACTGAGAGTGGTTTCTCAACGATTTGCACATAAAATAATCCATTATTTCTTCTTTATTTGATCCTCTATTACCTGAAACAATAAAAAATTATCAAATAATGCCGTAGCACCTTCATCAATAGTTAATTACACTTAGTTATTATCAAAAGAGCTTTCTGAAAATATATTCACATAAATTCTAACCTTCAAACTGCTCCAATTTACTTATAATAAAATTTGTTTGCATTAAAACTAACTAGAATATTTAAACCTCAGCCCCATATGAATTGTGAACTGTTTTTAACGTAAATAAACTTATATACAATTGAATTTACACTTTTCTAACTGTATTTCAAATAAACGTCAAAGTACTCATAGTGTATATAATTTATGGATTCGCATCTGTTGTTTAACAGTGCGTAACAATTGATTTCAGCCGGTTTCACCAGTTGTCGCTAGTATCACGTGTTTCAATAATTAATTGTAATTGTACTATCTATCCGGGGTATACTCAATGACTTTTGTGAAGAGCAATTGTAATCCTTATTGATAAGACACATAAAGAACAATAAATGTCAAATGGTACTACTTTCATTATAACCTAATAATAATTTAATAATTTCAATATTGTAAATCAAGTAAATAATAGTTAAAAAATAATGGAGCATAAAAAATGGTATTTGAAGTTTTATTATAATTTCGTCTTCAACTGATTATTTTGGTTCACAGAATGACAATTAGCTACAAGGACGCTCTAATGCCCTTTATTGTCCAAGTTTGGGCTCCTGGTGATTGGAAATAAGCAAAATTGAGTCTTCACGAATTAATGACGGTATTTTCTACTTACGTCTGAATTTTTCATGAAATAATACTTTTTAGGAGTGTGTGAGAACCTAAATATCCAAGTACTGTAGGCAGAGCCCCTGTATTAACATGAATAAATTATTATATGATATAATGATAGGGAATATCAAATAAAAATAGAATTAACCAAATTATTGTGGGACAGAATATCAGAAATCTATAATAATTAATAATTAATACTGTTTTTCTTGTTCCGAAACTATTATTTATGCAGGTATTGAAATTATTCAAATACTAGGAGTATTAATACATTGATGGCCGGTAGTTGCCGCTCAAAATAATTCAGTACACTTCTATGAATCTCTATTCGGGCATCATGCAAATTTTATCCCTTTAGAATATATATTCAATTAATAATTCATTGCTATCTGCTTTTGAGAATTTCTGACAGTTATTCTGATCGTATATTCAATTCTTATCAAGATTACAATGAATCTAATGTCAGATTTTACAATGATTTCAGGGGCAGCTGTCTCGTAATGCCATCCTGGACGTCGACAGTCTAATTGAAGATACAGATTCATTATAATAATGCTGGAGTTAACTTGCACTTACACAAAGTTATAAACCAAAATCCTAACAAAAGAAAATGTAACCCAAATGGATTGTTTCTGCGGTAGCACTTTTGATTTTCACTTTCTGCTTCCGTTTCTCACCACAAATCCTACTAAATTATTTATTACATCGGCACATATATCCACCAAAGTACAGGATCATGTTCACGCGTTCACACTCCATTATAATAGCGTGAATTTTTGAAAAATTCCAGACTGAGAAAATGTTTGTAAGCTTTGATTTCTGCAAATAACCAAGAAGAGCTGAATGTTAGTATTTTTTTCTAAGCACTAGATAAGTCCAACAACTTTTATTTGAAACCTTTTTTTGATTTTAGGTTCCCTTTAAAAGTTATTAACAAAAAATAAGCGGAAAGAAGTTTATTTATCAAAGGGTTGAAAAATGGGTTAATTTTGGTCATGAAGGGGCGACTGAATAACCAAACGACGGGGAATTTTATCTAGTTTCCAGAGAAAATACTAATTTTATCTGAAATAGGACGTCTTCTAAGACAATTTTCTCTCAAATTAATCCTATAATGTCGTTATTACCGTCATCCCAATATGCTGATTCCCACAGTGTGTCGATACAGGTACTTCACGAATGTCTGCTTTTGATGTTCTCTATACCCTGCTACCCTGTCGCCCTATCGCACCCTGAGGTAACTGTCAAATACACGCACCCTATTTGATCACATTCTGAAGGGTTGTCATCGTACTTTAGCCCGAAACATTGCCTAACACCAAGGATATCACCATAATTTCATGATAAGGAATTTCAGCGATGCTCGATAAATGAAATTTGGTATTAGGTTACCTATTTTAGAACTGAATCCCTTTAATCCGCTTCCATTTTTCAGAAAAGACTGTAGGATCATTAAAATTGATAAAAACTGTGACCAATAAATAATGATGGAATATTCACAAAGAATAAGGAAGACGCATTTTCGAAGATTTAGCTAATTGTGAATGTGATGGAATTGCTTAAAAAACGTTTTGAAAATGCTCCAATCCTTTTTAGTTGTAACTAACTTCTATTTAACTTGGCAAAGTCTTTTAAAATTTTGCAGAATCCGTTCGTATCGCGATTTGCATCTCCTATCTTTCCTTGGAATATTATTTCACATAAAAGAGAAACTTAGAAATAAACATCATTATTATTCCAAGACTATCTCTCTTCTAACTTTTCTCACGTTGGCGCCTTTACCACCCCCTTGGAACAATCCTGGAAGGGTTTATCCCCTCTGTAGTGGTGTCAATAGCACGAACGGAGAATAAGAAGAATATTTCGTAACTTTAAATGCGTTTGATAATAGCGAAAAGTTTTTTTAGAGCACCAAAAATATACTTCATCTTTGCTTTGTCCTTAGAAGGATCAGCAGATCCGATTTTCGTGATCCGGGTAAAATCGCTACGTTCGTATTTGCCCGACTCCGGGTAAAGTGAAATGTCAAAAATAACACAGTTGAAATTGCATTTTGCGGACACAAGCGATTCCTAAACCAAACAATATTTCGTTTACTGAATTTTCAGACAAAAAAAAATTCATGTTGTGAGTACTTGAAAAGAGTTTCAAACAAAATACTCAACCATCCGGTAAAAAACTATTTAATTCTCTTTCAATTTCCGCATTGTCAAATCTCAATCTAATCTGATATATCTCAAGAGTTCGTATTTCATGTATTTACCTCAATGGTGTACAATTTCAACAGATGTAGGAACGATAAACGCAAATAAATAAATACTAAAGGTTTTTCTATGTCACCAGCTGCCTTACAATTGTTCCTTTGTCCTTCAAGAGAAGTATTTGTTGTGACAAGCCGTATTATTATGTGAATTAGGCTCTGAAATTGCCAACCACGCCCTGAGGATGAATTGGTTTAAATACCAGAAATGAATTAAAAATATTATAATGTAATCCACCCTCCTGATCATTCATTTAAATATTTTTTGTGAATGCACGAAGCAGTGGAATATAAAAATAACTATATTTTATTGTAGTTTTTTTGTTAGAAGTTTCTTTTCATTCCATTTACAAATCAAATATGCCTGTCAGCATATCTGATTTATTATTTTTAATCAAGTAGAAAATTATTTTAAATTTAAATATTCCCCCGCTGCGCTGGTAGACTAGAAAATAATATTTTGGGATTGTCGGATTGTTTACAATGAAGTGAAAATTGTGTTAGTATGGAAATGAAAGAAAATCACATTATAATGATATGTGCATGACATCCTATTAAGTGAAACTTGCAAATCGTATTACTAACTTTACAATGAACAAAGTTCCTAAGTGCATGGCTCACTGAATATTAATTTCTCTGAAATGAATTATATTCAATTGAATACAGACATGTTTTCCATGTTCAGATTGCATTAATACTCAATTTTCAGTTAGTAATCACACTAAAAATCTATAATATATATGCTAGTATTTTATTTTGCGGACTTTCTGGGGGTATATTTATGTTACCTTACATGAATGTATGAATGTTTACTTAACGGATCAGACTTAATCCGAGCCCGGAGGCTCCGCTAAATCCGGACGAGTATGTTAACAGTAAGATTGATAGAGACGCAACTGTGGAATACCAAAAAGCCGAAAGTTTTACACATCCTTATCTGAAATGAATTCAAAAGCGTCAGCAAACATTTGAATATATTACAAGTCCTTCATTAAATTGAAACTTGGAGAATTTCCGTAATAATACGTGTCAGGTACTTGTTAGAATAGTTGAAGTTATGCAGTGTGAATTGAAAGAAGTTTTCAATATAAATTCATATGCAAATAGCGCATTGTGAATCGAACATTGAGATTGGCTACGTATAAAGACTTCCACTTCAGAAAACACCTTTCAACAATAAAATTGTATATTTATAATTTGGCTTGGTCATACAAATCCCTCAGCTGCTTGCCAGCTAATTACCATCGTACTTTGTGCTCTAATTCGTTACTTTTACTAGTGGAGACATCTTCTGGTTTGTAGTGCACATTGTCTGACTGCTGGTTGTTCATAAAGCTCTTTGTTTCCTTTTTTAATTAAAAATTCTTCTTCAAGCGTACAATGCCACAAAAGGATTCTTATTTTTAATTAGACTACTATATTAAATGTTATTGTATTTATTTTTATCACAATCTGTGCCCGCTTTATTCATAATTTTTATTTATTCAACGGAATATTGAAATATGCAAATTTTATTGTTCCTGGAGGCTACAAATTTTATTGAAATATTTTCCATGATCCCTTTTATGTACCTATTTTCATAATCGACACTAATTACACACTGTTTTCTCTATTTACATCAAAATAAATATCTTAATACAGATATAACATCAATTTATTAAAAATAAAATTGATATGCCTGAAGATTATTTCAAATAAATGTCATAATATCTACAGATGTATCTAATTTACGGACTCTCATCTATTATTATTTTTAGTGTACAACAATTGATTTCAGTATGCATCAATCGATGTCGCTAGTGTCACGTTTTTATTATTTGTAATTGTACAGTCTATCCGGGGTATACTCAATGATTCACGTGAACATAAAAAAAGAGCAACAAATAAATGTCAATTGATACAATTGACAATTAACTAACAATAACCATACTTTTTAATATTTTAAATAGTATATAATGCATTTGATAGGATATCTTAACAAAATAGAAAATTGGTTGAGTAAATATTTAACTCAAATATTCCTACTAATCTTGTAAACTTTACAATGTAAAGATAAAGAGTAAAAGTGCATTTTTTCTTTACATAGTTGGAATGTTTCCTTGAAAGTTGTAGAGTAATTACTCTTAACTTTTCCCTTAATAAGGGCTGAAAGTCTCAAGTCGAAGTTTAATAAACTGTTGAGACAGGATGGTTTGAAATATGAGGACTAACAACATTAATCTGGACATTAAGTGTACCAGTTGTGAATATTGAAAAGATATTTGAGATCTTTAGAAATTTAGAAATATTTTGATCTTATTTCGTCTATGAAACATAAATAATTATGAATTGTCTAAAGTCTAAAGATGTGTTTTTGAATAGAGGTTGTATATAAAACGTATCCATATATTAAAAATGGCTCTCTATGGCCACTTTATAAAGGTGCTCAGTGCTCGCGCAGTTTAATGAGATTTCCAAGTAATATTTCACCATTAAATGAGAAAAGTTTCACCTCACTTCAGATTCGCAACACTTTCTTATTGCCTCTACTATTTTATAAATATTCACAAGAACGTTCCCACAAATACTGAAGGCGAAATTTTTAATTATAAAGAGGAATATAACTTTACTGAACTTTGAAGGCTCAAATCTCTTGAAATTATAATATTTATTTGAAGATTGTTGCATTGGAATATTTCGAGTCGTAAGACAAATCGAAGAGGTCCTGACCGCCATAATTGTATTATTAGATAGCACACAAACCACAAGAGGTGAATTGTCAACTAGAATTTGTAAATTGCGTGAGGATAACACATCGAATTAACCCTAGTCTAATACAGAGAGCGACAGCACTTGTTAGGAGGGTAAACAACCCCTAGATAGTCAAACATCAACACAAGGGGTACTAGAAGTAGATAAATATATTTTCAAGAGTTATGTAGTACAATTGATCATATGTTGTGTATTTATGAGTATGGTAATCGTGTGTAAAATTAGATTGAATTATTAGTTGGTCGCAGTGACATATCCAAATGAATTTAGTGTCCTGTTAGCAATTGGAAGGTGTTTGTATTGTACCTATCTCTCAAATTTAATCAAGTAGAGCAAATTTACAACATTGACCAGTTGCAAACAATGTGAAATCGTCGCATAGCGACATACTTTACATACGCACAACACCAAGAGACGTAAATCGCGTTTGATTAGCGACAGGGGAGAAATATTTTCTGTTTACCAAGCTATGTTAACGGGAAATTTCACTGCAGCATATTTTCAACTAATTTTGAAAAAAAAAAATATAATATTTATTCAAGGTAAAATTGGTTCTTAACGCAAGATTATGCATTCAAGTCCAAAGTTTGATACCGAATATTAGTTGAACAGGCACTTAGGAACTTAGCAAGATTAATTTCTTACTTGTATTTGTGTTGATGAACTTTTGACAAGAATATGTTTGTTGATGTTTCAAACAAACCTCCATCAATTATTCAAGCTTTGTTGCAAGCACAAATTCAGTAACCTGCTTCAAAAATAGATGATTTTTCGTTCTCAATTACTGTATTATAGATATACCATTCGTCTTAACGATCGTCACACAAATGTAGGAGTTAGCGGATTCCGCTTTCTAGCAAAACAAGGCACCTTGTCCGGAATTCTGTGTTTATAATTATCTCCTTAGTTAAGTTTGTGGTATTGATTTCTGTTTAGCTTGGAGTTAGATGCCTAATACATGTAAATTCATTCATGATTCTTGTATTTAAGATCTCACTATATAATATGTTTATTTAGGTCTCAATAAACACGAATTCATGCTTCCTAATAAGTTTTAATTAATAATTCAAAACTGAAACATGAAGCTCGTATTTTTTAATGGAAACTAGAATAAATTCCTAATAGCAAATATTCTCCTTGAATTTTGCACCGATTTTCAACATTTTTACAGTAAAAATGTGAACTTACTTGAAATATTATGTTGCGGTATATCTTGGGAATACAAATTTCAGCTTCAGTAATAATCTCACAACAATATTTTCTCTCCTTGGAGCACTGTAACTCTCATACCTGCAAACAAAAGCATTACCGTTTAGTCAGCTGTCAATTGTTAAACAAAACACAAAATATGTAGACTACGACTCTGTTATTCATCACAATAATATTGATTTTCATTATTTATTCTTTTATCGTAATAAAAAATGATAGTTATTATATAATAGTAAGTGTCCCTTGATAATAATACATTCTGGTTTTATGGTGGATTGTCTTTCAGTGTCTGATTATTCTTCATGGCTTGTAATTGCAGTGGCTTTGTCACAGACAATGCGCCTTTGTGGCTTTGAACAGAAAGGCGGAACCTTGCAATGACGGAGCTACTACACTGATTCCGAATTGAGAGTTGAAAAGCTTCCCAGCAAGGAAGATTAACGAATATTTTACACATTATTAACAATTATGTAAAATATTTTAGCAAAAAAGTCATACAACACCAACAAATCAAGTTGGAAAATGGAATTATTTTTTAGGAATTTATGAACATGATATACGCAAAAGAGAGCTGTAAAATAACCCCCTTTTTATTATTTCTCAGTATACGCTATAAACCTATATTACTTTTCTGGCATGTGTTGGAAATCTGTGTGAAATTATTGTCCTGGAAATATTAATTAAAAATTATTTTGCTTTCATTACATTTCAAAGAAAATATTTAATTAAAAAATTATTTGACAATATAATTATTAAACACACATAAACCTATCTCAGAATATATTTATTTCATTGAAAACTTACATTAATTAAAAAAATTATGATTCATAGAACTTTCCATTTCAGATAAACACGACAGAAATAATTAAATAACAATGATTTCGCATTTTTTTGTGTAATATTTATTCGGTGGATGCCCATCTGTGTTTGCAAATAAATCACCACAGCGGTGTACGCGAAAATATGCCAACTGTTGTCCCCTAACAAATTATATCGTAAATATCTTGTTTATTAGTATTTGTGTTAATTGCAACACCGTTGTGAATAGCGGCCAAGGGACACAAAGAGTACAATGTACAGCTTTCAGAGCTTGCTTTTCGTGTAAATGGGACTCTCTTGGGACTTTAAACAACGGATTTGTATAAATACGAATGGTTTACCAAATGCTAGAATAGTTTTACACTACTAATTGGGATCTAATTAGTACCTACTGTATCACCACCAACAACATCATTATTACGTTATTACAATAATAACAAATTTTAGATTTTTTTCTCGGTTTTAAAACATTTATTGGCATTGCGTTTGACGTTTCATAAAAACATTGTATAAGGTTCTAGAATATCTATAACAGAATTTAATAATGTAAAATATCACTGATTGCTCCAATCTAATTACTGTTTGATTATTAATACATGTGTTTATGACACGTAAAGGCAAATGCAATTACCAATTTTTAATTTCAGGACTAAATTATCGATTACTAGTTTTATTGTATACAGGATAATACAATGACAATGTGTAGCCGACTAATGACTGCTAAACAAACATTTAGTAAATTAATTATGAAGGGTCTATGAACCTATGATTAAAGTTGTATTTTTAATGAGGGAAATGTGGACAGCAATGCGTGCATTTTATTATTTACATTTCATGTTCAATATTTTGCATGAAAAAAAAGTATACCGTTGCTGTATTGACATGCTTTTGCTATATTAAAGAACATTTATGTATTTGAACAACCATCGATAATAATTGTGAATTTAAGAGGTTTTAAGGTTTTTCAGAGTAGAGTCCTGTATTATTCAACAACAGAACCTTCCTCAATCTATTCTCCAACGTCTTTGTGTCCCCTTTAGCTCCGGGCGCTCCGGAAATGCAGCTCTGCATTGTTCCGGTCTCCGTCTTGCACAACGTCCTCATAAAAGAAATCCTTAATTATCCTGAATCTGGAACTTGTGTCGTTCATTGTTTTTGTAGCGGACGGGACTTTGCTCAACAAAGAGTCGATCGCAAACGAATTTTACTCTGAATATGTTATTATACAAGAATCCTAGATTTTATTGTTATTGATATTGCCAAAGTCTTACAACAACAATTCAGAAAAATTGATTCTAACTCAAGGAAGGTGCTTTGCAGAACCTTTCCAGTAATACAATTCTTGGGCGCGATTTAATTAGAAGTTCTCGTGGATTAGTGTGCGGGTTGGGGTACTGCAGCACAATTACAACAGCCGCAGCAGTTTGTCTTGTACGGACACACGGTAGAAAACGAAATATGTCTACCCACATATTGCAGATAAACTTGATACGAGAGATTAATACAAATAAAATGCAATTAACAATCAGTTTAGAGTTTATAAACAGTTTGACGCACTGTTAATATAATTATGTTCGTGAATTTATGTTGATTTCATGGTTTTAATTGCTAATAAAATATTTAGTAAATGAGTTTAGTGAATTTTACGCGCTGCTTGATGCCTAGGGACTTTATTGCTGTAATCATTAAATTGTAACGCCAAATTTCATTATTGCGGGATTTCAAATTGGTCATTGTATTATACTGCGCCTCCACCATATTTAACCTTACAATTTTATTTAAATAAATTCGATATTTTTATACAAGTAAAAAATTCAATTTATTACAACCGCAAATGTATGTAAGACAAAAATAATTGTTTAGTTTATCTATGATCTTAAGAATAACATTAATTTAGATCAATTTTCAAATGCAAATTCCGGTAATAAAAATTCAATTTCATGATTGCATTGTTTGCGATGAATTAAAAAATTACTGTGTTAAATCTGGAAAATCTTATGTAATCTTTGGAAATTGTCGAAAAAATTAATTTTTAATTCATTTCAAGAGATTAATTAGATTAATTGTGGAATATTTTTTGTTTCAGGGCTAGTACAAGCAGCGGATTTCAAAGTAGAAGCAGTAACAGAGCTACCAACATTTCTAACATCAAGTCAAGTCTTCAAAGTTGTCACTAATTCAAATATAATACTGCCCTGTCAAGTTACACATCCTGGTAAGTATATTGCAAAAGAAGCAAGAGAAAATTCAAACGCAAGTTGCTTGAGAAAGAAAAAAAAATTTGAAAGAGAATAAATTGAAAACTCTATATTAAAATATTTCAATAAACAATAAAAATGAATGAATATTGAATATTAATAATTTAAATATAAATTTAGTCGATCGGTGCACAGATGTGATGCCGTCACATGTGCTCAAATACATACAAACATCCATGGATAAAAGGCGACAACGTGTGCTTTAATGAAGTGTGGAAATTTCATTTTTTTTTTTTGTTATTTTTTACGGCTATGTCGATGTACTCATCGTTTTGCTTTTTAAAATTGGTAAAGCCGCGTTTAATTTGTTTAAAATGCCACTTGTCACATTTTCGATGGATGAACAGGAAATACTCATAATTAATGAAAAAAAAAATGTATATAGTATTATTAAAGTGTAAATTTCCCTTGGTTTCAAGTGAGTATGAATTTTTCAGCGACTGCCTATTTTTATGGCGTATCGATCGATTGAACTCCTCTTAAAAGTATTTTGAAGTTAGGGTCAGAATAATTTATATCCTACAGTAATTTTTTACAGTGCAATATTCCTAGATGGCCGGTTATAAAGTTGGGAGTAATATGAATAATGAAAACAACCGTGTTTTGTTTGTAAATGTAGTGGTAATAGGGGGCGGTTGCATTACTTTTGGATTAATCAGTTTGGTCTATAATAAAATTAAGTTTGGTTAATAAATCAGCAAAAGTTTCGAACCCAGAACTGCTTAACCAGCGGTAACGAGTGCTAACAAACGGAGATGTATTTAATTCCCGGGGTACCAATTTTATGTCGGTTTAGTTTAACCGTTGCGGTTTGCAATTTCACCGGTATTTCAACGCAAATTGCAAGAGATTAAATCATAAAAATTTTTAGAATTGCTCAAATATCACGAAATAAAATTCATTGATTGGTACTTTCATTTATAATAAAACTAATTCCAACTCTAAATGAATCAAAATTTCGAAATGAGAATTTCTTCGATTTCACAATACTTACTTTTACTTTGTACAAGTAAGTAAAAATCTTTAAAAGTATTTTTTCAGTTTTATTAAATACTAAAATAGAAAAGAATTGTATTCAGTCATCAATACCGAGCTTTTTATTTATTAATATACTCTCTATAAAATATTGAAAAAATGGGAAAAACATGAAAGAACGGAAGCGATACGATCTAAATACGTAAAATAATAGCGAATCAATATTTCAATATCAATATATCGTGTTTAACGAGCTGCTATAACGTACAATAAAATTTCATAAAACAGTAATCCAATAATTATCACACGATAATCTTGAAAACAATTACACAGTGTAAAAACAGTGCGATAACGTCACAATAAATTCATCTCTTGTTTTAATTGGGTGTTACACCTAGTGGGTTTTACAACAAGCTCTTGAAACTGGCCGCCTAATGTAATGAACTTCATAAATTTTTGTTTTTGACTGAAAAAAATGTTCGCGTTTGGCTCAGCAAGAATCGCGCGATAAATCTTCCGTTTTAAACGCGAGCTCGGAGAATTCATTTATAGATCTGTTTCACTTCTATATTTAGTGGTTTTATTTTTTTATTTTACTGAGGTGTAATTAGTAAATTTCATTAATTTGATTAAGCGAGAACGGAAATTAACTGCATGGTTTATTTACTAACTTGCCGACTTATTTATGACCCAAAAGTTTGCCTGATTACACCCTCCTAGCTTCGTTGAATCCTTTCAAGTGTCCACTATACTTCTATCCGAATCAACACTCTACTCACACACAAAGACATTGTAAGAACCTCTTGACATTCTGTCGAGAGAAATTCACAATTCTCTAATTTCACATCGAAATGAATTTGTCATATCATAATCCTGATTTTCTAAATATACACTTAATGAGCATTTCTGTAATTTGTTATCCTGGACTGGAAAAACGAGATATTCAGAAATAAAGTGGATTTGCAGGAGCGCTAGGATAAGGCAGGAACGAAGAGAATATTCATTTTATGTTCATTACAGCGCGTTGATGAAAATGTCACTGAAAAATAAATTTGCAACGCGATATCTATGCGAAAATTATAAATTTTATAAAACTGATATTTATAAAGTGAAACTATTTGTTAATTAAAAAACTTGAACTCATAATTTCTCTACACCTGACTTTTGAATATTTTTAATCTGTGCGCAATTTGTGCGAAATTACATAAACTTCGAACGAATTTACAATACAAATTAAAGTTTACAAGAGCCCGCTATCTAATGGAAATTTTATGGTAAATTTTAGGATGTAACTTTTGACGCGCAGCTCTTTTTTTTAACTTTATGTTTCTTAACGTGAGATTAAACTGACAGAATTATTAAAAAAAAAAACTCACACCTGAAAGATTGAGGCTTTAAATTGATTTTATAATAAATCCATAAATTTTGTACTAATATTGATTATAATAAATTGATCTGCATAAGCTTTCCATCAATGTTTGATTATTTAGAGAATATGTTTCCAAAGTGTCCAATTGTCCTACGATTATTATTTTAGAAGATATAAGTGTAACAAATTTTTCGACTTTTTATAGACCAAGAAAAGCTTATTATCACAACAAAATTAATGTAATTATGTTATAAGGAGTCAGTATTTAATAAATAATAATAATATTTATAGAGAGAAATGAGCGTGATTAACAGAAATATTCTTCGTAGACAATTAGGTTGGCAATTTTCTTGGGAAGCTTTCAAAGTTCCGGTAATGAGTGAGCCCTGGGCGGTAATTGTCTCAAAATGTATACAACAATTCCAAACTTCCATTACAAACTTTAAGCACGCGAAATACCCCACTTTGCACGAAAAAAAAAAAACTTCTAATATGTTTATTAAAAAGCAGCCGTAATGTACGGGGCGAGAAAAACTTTACTTAGTAGATACTCAAGTGATAATATTTTACTTAGCTCAATGAATCTCTGGGGATTTTAAATGTCAACAAAGTTTAACCAATATTTTCTGTTTTGCAGGGAATTTTGTGCTGGCTTGGAAAAGAGGTATAGCAGTTCTTTCGGCCGGAAATGTAAAAGTGAGTCCTGATCCAAGGATAAGTCTAGTGGACGGATATTCCTTGGAAATCAAAGAAGCACAGCCTCAGGATGCAGGGGACTATATTTGTCAAATAGGGACGATGGAGCCACGAGAAATCACGCACACCGTCGAAATTCTTGGTGAGCATTAAATTTCAGTATTTCAGGCGGATAAAACAAGGTTAACAGCTGCGCTGTACACCCTTCTCCCTTCTTCCACCCTTGAAACTTCGATTCGCGTTTCCTCTAAAGTCTAAAACAAAAGTCGAACGTTTGAAAGATGAAAATATATCTAATAATTAATTAACAAATACAAATTTTTTAGTTGGTTGAACTTTTGATCGCATATACAGCTTTACTACATCATAATGCTTCAGTGGAGATTGTCAAAGCTTCCAGAAGCTCACAAAGCTGTCTTTTGATATTTTGCCAAACTGGAAAACTTTAAAATGTGAATTTTTCTAAAGTTGTTGCCGAGAAATTGATGGATTTGGCTACCTGTTCTCTAATTCCAAATCGTATCGATAAATTTAAATTACATTTGAGCTGAATTTATTGGAAACAGCGCCCTATATTCCGTGAGACAAAGCGACAAAAACGTCACCAGCCTCCACACTGGAATTTAATCACATGGTAATTCGACAAAAGCATTCTTCATTGGCGATGGACTAGTCCCTAAGACATCTACCTAACCTAATCTAGAAAGTGGAACGATTTTCTTGTTTAATTAAATACTTACATAACTTAAAAATATTGCAGTACCTCCTCGCATCCACCATACAACATCAAGTGGCCGCGTCGAGGTAAAAAAAGGTTCATCAGTTCGTTTGGAATGTAAAGCCAGTGGAAATCCAGTGCCTACAATAACATGGTCTCGAAGGAATAATCTACTTCCTTCAGGAGAACAGACAATGGTTGCTCCTGCTTTAGTCTTAGACAGGGTGGATCGCCATCAAGCAGGGGTGTATCAATGCACTGCTGGGAATGGCGTCGGAGAGGATGTTACAGAACAAATAGTACTACACGTATTATGTAAGCCAACAATTCATCAAATTTTCCTTTTTTAATAAAGTCTAGGGACTTGTAGAGAGAATAGCTATAGTAAATATCTTTTTATTGTTGAACATAACTGAACCCTCGGAATGTAATCATATTTACGCATTGTGCGGCCCTTGTTCTATTCCCTTTGCCTCATAAAACGAGCAAACAATTTGAATTAACGGCCTTCATAACAGTTTTTCAAATTAGTTCATTTCTACTAACTTTTTATAGACTTGTCACTTTGAAAGCTCATATCTCCTAAAATAATAATCGTAATAACTAATAGTTCAATTTATAAAAAAATTAAATTTAACCCTTCGTCTTGCAACAATATGAAACAAAATTCTAGCGTTATTTTTAATCTAAAATAAACAACCATAGATGTATCGACTACCGGACTAGCAAAAATTGATACGACTTTTAGCACGCATCAACTATTTTCTGAAATAATAAACTAAACATTAAAAAGAATTTAATTTATTAAAAAACTAGATTCAACCTTCATCTTGCAGCACTTAAATACTACATAGCACAATAAATTTTCAATAAACGTCAAATAAATAACTATAAATATATCGACTAACGGACTAGCAATTGATACAACTTTTAGCAAGCATCAACAGCTGTCGCTACTTGCAAACTTACTTCAATTATAAATTGCAAATGTCTAATCTATCAGGGGTATACTCAATGACTTGATATAGTCCTTATTGATGTAATACTTAAAGATCAATATATTAAAATGAATAAAAGCTTGGAAATGCATTTGACAGATAATTTTTATTATAGTTTTATAAATTAACCATGAAATATTCAAATTTATGTGAAGAAATGTCACTTATAAAGCAATTTTAATAACTATTAACTTAGTTTTCCCATATCTTAACCTCAATCAAAAAACATAATCTGTCACATTTTAAATGTTGATATTTTCTGAAATATCAATCGTAAAATACTGAAACAAACTTTAATAGAAAGCGTATGTAGTGACATTCACTTTGAAATAAATTTAAATCCTCAATCTATAAACTCCGAAGGTCACACTTTCGAGCTTTTATGTCTCAAAATATTTTCCAGGTAATTTTACATTCGTAATTGAACGCCTTGCCCTACATTGAAATAATATTTATTCTACATTGATGGGAAGAAGCGCAATTAATTTAGTGTAGTACACGGTCTAATAATAATTACAATTGGACGGTATTGTTTACAAATTACGTAATAGCTATTGATGTTTATCTGTACATGGACACGCATTAATGCAATTTATACTCCTGTCAATCGGAAAAGACATAAAACACAAAAATATAATAATTCTTTTCATGTTCCTTTTGTGCCCCAATTAGGATGCTTGTAATTAGAACAAATTAAGTTTAGTAGAATTTTTCAACAATGATTTTCGGTTAAAAACTTTTAAACGGCGTACTTAAACGACTTTGTTCTTGATCAAATAAGTGTTGGTCGTATTTTTCAAGTCATTAAAATAAGAAAATTAGTATTCTGGGCTTTCTGCGTCGCCTCCGTCGGAGTACGCTACCAACTTTATATAACGAATGATTTCTCAGGTAAACTAAGTTTACTACGTAATTCTATTAGTCGTGCACTGATTACCCAGTAGTATAATCTAATTATAAACTTACTGCAATTAATGCATTTTTCTATAACTTTTGGTGGAGGTGCCACTGTCTGTTTCTCTGATTCCTCTAAAAAAACAAAATAATTAGGAATTTACTTTCTGCGAATATTTCATATAAGCTTTCTGTGTTTATATTTTATAAAATTTATATAATTACTCAAAAAGTTAGTAAACACTGTAACAAGAGGAATCTCATTAACTCAAGCTCAAAGCTCTAACTGAGTCACAAACTATCCTTTGAACCCACGTAATAATAAATATTTTTAATTCTTATCTGATTCTGCAAAATAAGTTGCTAATTTAGTTCCTATTCATCTGATGCTTTTTAAAATTTAATTAAATTAATTTGTACCTTCCAAAAGGTACTTCATTTTCTTTTTATTTATGCTGAAAGCTAAAAACTTCTCAAAATATCACAGTAATTAAATTATTTTGGGCCGAATTCAAATGAAAATATATTCATATATTTACACAACTCTGCATCCTTTTCGATCAGCCCAATTTTAATATTTTATCCATCCCAAAATATATCTCGGTTATTTAATGGGAAATGGTTGTTTATTTCTGCTAACTGAAGCACTAGTAACTAGTAACGTTATTTCACAAGATATCTCTCAGGACTAAATGTCCTGCAATTCAGACGGGATCTCTTACGTACATCCAGTCTCGAGGGACTGGTATAGGTTAACACTACATAACTCCTGCATTTTGTACTACTATTACTGTAAAAGACGACACGTTTTAATATTTAACTCTATAACTACGTCATTTTCATCTATATTACATTCAAAGAAGCATCTTAACCGTTCTCTCGCTACCTTATAAATTAATAAAATTCAGTTCTGCTTTGAGTAGAAGGAAATTAAAGTTGCTGTTTAAACTAAACCTTATTATACATTCACAGCTCACTTTTTATTCCAAAAAAAGTTACAAATTAATAATGAATATAAAGAAACTGGTTTTTTAATAAATTATACTAAAATTTCAACAATTACACCTAGTTTTAGGTAAGATCAAAGATCCAGTCTATTCCAAGTTGTACGTATGTCACGACAATATTTAAAGAATAGTAATTTTCTTTTCTCTGTAAACTCATTCAGAATTTAAAAAGTTCGCAGCACAATATGAACATAAACGTTATTTAAAATCTCAGTTATTATTCCGTTCGAAATCCGGCATACATATGTATTAGTTTTTTGTCATGTCTAGTTTTATACACAGTATATGTCGCAATGCACCATTATGCACAATAACGACATCCCATTTGATTCTTATCTGGACAGTTGCTGTATTATAAGAAAAGAAGACAATCTAGCTATCCATATCCACAAGCTTGATTTTGTTAGTGACATGACCAGCAATACATAAATGTGTTGCTGGTTACATTTTAAATTATTTAATTTGTTCAAATCAAAATGTGTTCTCTTTTATTTACGGTAGATTTAGGGCAGCTTACCCGCCATCATTATTTCTCCCCATGTCTCGTAATCCGACCTAATCCTGTCCTGGACAGTCCAGAATGATTCCTACAGGATTCAGGGATTTCTAAGCAAGGGTTGGTTGTTAGAAGGGATGAACACTGGATTTAGGGAAACGCAAGTGAATAGAAAATGAATTTGAGATGTGAAGAGTAGTTTATATTAAAAAAGTTGCTCCAATTGTTAAGATTAAATAGAATATTTGGCAGATGTACGCCACTGTTTAGTCAGTGGTGTGAAAATAAGCTTTATCCGTCCCTTGAGAAATGATCTGTACTTCCATGACATTCATCTTGTGACCAAGTCCAAATAGGATTTGAACCCTGAACTAAACAATTACAACGATTTACAATAAGCAATATTTTTTTTTTTTTACTAACAATTGAAGCTGTACATTGGTCATTAAAAATAATAGATAAATGAGGGAGTAAGGGAAATGGCATGATTGTGCGTATGATGGATGGACAAAAACAAAACACAAAATCAGGAATAGGTACACAATTGGGAAAATGAATCATGGACTAATGTTACACGCGCTGTGCACTCGAATACAGACCAAACGACAGTACATAAATAAATATGTTCCATTGAAAAATATTCTATTATTAAAATAATTGCGCGGTAAATATTACCAACAGCAAAATTAAAAAAAAAATTGCGCATACAGACGACGAGGTTTAGTGTTTTTTGGTTTTATGCGCAATATTCTAGAGAGATACAAAGAAGCAACGATCTTAGTGCTGATGTGTGGAAATTTGCCCTAAAAGCTCAAATAAAATGGCCAAGAATAAAACGAGAACGAGAATTTCTTTACCATCAAACGATTCTTACGTAAACATATAAAAAAAATCATACTTTACTGCCATTGTCGCTTGCTCAGCATAAATTATAATGTAGTCATCTGTTCTTGACATCTTTTCTGGCGGTACAAGGATCAGTTACACTTTAAAAGCTCAAATCTCCTGAAATAACAATCGCACATTAATAAAAAATATGATTATATATAGTTTGTAGAATACCATTTATTATAAAATTAATTGCAACCCTGTATCTTTCAATCTTTTTGGTGTAGGAGATGAAATGGAATAACCTAATTTTGTCGCACTCTCTGAGGTTATGTCTCCTAAAAATAAAAATCTTAGAATAATAAACCAAACACTGATTGGTATTACCATTTATAATACAACTAATTTTAACTTTAAATGTATCAATTCTTAAATTCAAAAACATGACAAGCATAAATTAGGTGTACAAAAATTAACCAAACATTTATAATAAGCTTATTAGAAAATCGAATACTGCAATTAAAATTAGTCCCCTTTTTCGTGAAGAACATATTTTCCCTCACTTTTCACAAAAAACAGGTTTATTTCTCTCACTTTCACAACAAAACAAGACAACGAACGTCACCCACTCTTCACTCATTCGCGCCTTTTTCTCTTTTACTAACATAAACAGGTAACCAAATTAAACTTATTACTAAAGCCTGTTTTACATTTTTCAATTTTAAATACTTTCTCAAGTTCTGGAAGTTAAACTTATAGCTTTACATTTACCAATTTTAAGTATTTACTCTGCAGTTCAGTGAGCTGTGAATTTTTTTTTCTCAATTTTTTTAGGATTTTTTAGTGATAACCGTAGTAGTTTCAATTGAAAAATGAATAGTAAAAGTGAAAATAGTTTGCATATTTTGTACAATTTATTGAACAATTTTAAGTACTTCAAATTGACAAATTTAAAACAGGCGGGAAATACAAGCTACTAAATATTCTAGCTCACGTTCCATTTAATCGACTTAACTTTAAAACAATAACGAATTCCTAGGGAATAAAGAAACCATTACTAACTTTTATTGCAATGATAATAAGATTAAATTCATTCTGTATATTAGAACAAGACAAAAATTTTATTATTATTTTCCCAATAAAACCAGTAGATGAAATGTTCATTTCACACGCTTGCCAACTGATGCATCCGCCAGCAGCCACGTTCCCTTAAGAAGATAAGGAGCATATAGTCCCTACAGAATAAAGAAAAACTCGATGGGAGACTCCCAATGCGCTAATCAAAATCTAATTTTTATTAAATCTAAACGATTGGGAGTCGAAGTATATATTTAGGGTATTTTTATTTTTAAGGGAAAATTATGCCTGCTTTAAAAGTTGATTTGCATTTATATTTGAATTGTGCGAGCCAATATCTTGTTACACAACAGCTTTATGACAGTTTTATCTTCAATTTGCAAACCAAAATTATTCATCTAAGCATCACTGATTGTTAATTTAAATAAATCTTTGAGATATTCCTTCCACTAATCTATGCTAATCTAAATGTCGCACATTCGTACTACAGTTGATTCCCAATTTATCGTTTGCACATTCAATAAGTTCATTTTGAAATTACATTATCAATTTATCATTTATGATAGGAAAGTTTTGACTGCCAAAATTTCCCTAAAACATAGAAAAGTACATTTTTTTAAATTAATTAGCTTCTATTTTGGGCTAATAATTGCATGTATTGTTCATTGTATGCGTTTGGCCAATATTTCATTCCTTGAGCTTACATTTAATAATGAACGGCGCTCACGTGACTGAAAAACTGCACAGGTTACGAGTAACAAAGCCAGAGAAATGTTGCTTCACTTCCGGTAGACCTCGAGGTGTCTGAAGTGGTTTATACAATAAAAACGAGATACGGAAGACTTGTTTATTGTTTTTAAAAGCTGCAAAATACGACATGATGACTTTTATGGACATCAGATTAAAAACATGACATGCACATATTACGAATTTACAATTGTTGGCACGCCTTTTTTCTTCCTCCACTTCAGTAAAATAATTAATAATTCATACGCAGATATCTTGACCTAAAAAAAAATATAGATTATTTCAATTCTTTTTCCAATTGAAAATGTTGGCGGTAATATTTCTTTATATGTATATACTCAAATGTAGCATACTTTTTCTTTATTTGTTCCGTTTCCTTCGCTGGGTGGAGAATCCTCGCCCATTTACTGTTTCCGGTTTACGTACGGGTACGACTGTCTTAGTTTCAAGCAATTGTTTGTGAAAGAACCAACAACGCAAAACCATTTCAACACTGAACTTTTAAGACTTGTTTATAATAAAATTCGTTTAAGATTAACGAACCGTACAATAAATATACCTAAAATTTTTTTTATTTAAATATAACCAATCTTATTTTTTTGCAAGCTGGCAGTCACAAAGAAAAAAGCTCAACCTTCAGTATGCCAGATTTTAAACAGCGCGTAAATATTTCACTGTGTACATAAAACTTCATTCAGTAGCCTTGTCCCCAACTGAATTTTTAAAACATTCCATGCGGGGTTTCAAGAAAGAGTTGACCTATTAAATCCACCTGAAAACTGAACTAAATAAATATTCACATACTACTACCCAAATTTTCAAACTGTATTAAATTATTCAAAAGTCACGAACCCTTTTTAACATGAATACAATTCATTTTACATAAATTTTCTAATTTTTAGGGTCGTTTTAAATAAACGTCAAACAAAACCAAAGATATACTACTATAGATTAGCAATAATATTGGTACTAGTCTTAGCAAAACTCAACAGATGTCGGTAATGGATCGATTCTGTTCACTGTCCTATAAATTTGTAAAATTGTAAATTCATAAGCTACAGATCGTTCGTAGGAGAACAATTTACAAATTTACAAATATGGCGATTCTGTTCCTACATCTATAAGAAACGTTGTTACAGATTCCAAATATCAAGTTTATCCCGTAAAAATATCTTCAGCTAACTTCATTCTATTCACTTAACAATTATTGTTTCAATACTTCAAAATTCAAACGTCAAATCTCATATTGAAAAAAAATATTGTTTTACTTGTATAATACGTGTGATATTGAGAAAGTTAAATACCCAGCAATATATATTATGACCTGAGAAATTATTACTAAATTTTTTCTTCAAGCATCATTACTTATAGTTGGTGTCGAAACATTGATGATTCAAAAAAGTAATGCAGGTACAAATGATTTTTTTAAATTCAGAGTAAGTAGAACTTAGAATCAATTAATTCGATATCGATGAAAATTTGAATAAAAATGATTGTTCCACAACTAGGTGCCTACTTTTAGATATACTGAGATTGTTGTATGAATGATTCAAGTGTTTGAAATAATTCATAAATTGTAATTTTGTTCAGCCTAACATTTTTTTGGAATTATTTCTTGGGACGTCCGTCGAACGGGTTTGTAGTGCCCCTGAGGTTTCTTCGTAGTAATCGCGTATAATTCCTAGAAACTGTATTATTAAATCAATCTGTCAAATAATTATCAGGTACATATTCCAAGAAATAACATCCCAATTTCTGTCTCTCACCTTTTATCATCTTCTTCTGATAAAAGACCTATAAACATAAGCACTGCATCCTGATTCATCTTGAACTGTCAAAATCTGTAGCTGTTATGGCTAGTTTCTATTCAACCGTAAAAACTTACGAGAACCGTAAGAGTTTATGAAAAATCTGTAAGCTACTGAGGTGATCAGAATTGCGATTTTATCCGTTGCATACTATAGGGCTTACGATTAGCGTTACAGATCGTAAAAGTGTGAACAGAATCGACCCATTAATCTAAATTCACTTATAATAATAAAATAATTGGTTTTCATTACGACCAGCCACAAAATTAAAATCGTAGCCCCAGCCACTTTTTAATGTAAATAAAGTCAATATATTATAATCAAATAAACAACACTTTTTATGTTATTAAAATAAGTGTCAAACTACTCACAGATATATCTAATTTACAGAGGAACTATCGTTAGTAATAATGTACAGCTATTGATCTACAGATGTCGTTAGTTTCGTGCGTTACAATTATTAATTGCAATGATATAGTCTATCAGGGATATACTCAATGACTTGTGTAATACGACCCTTATTTAAAATTTATTTAAAGAACAATAAAGTTTCATCTCAAATGACAGATTTATATCATAATTTTATTTTGGATATTATTATTTATTTTAAATAATATTATTTGTTACTTAGACTTTACTTGAATAATATTCAGGTAAATTTAAAATACAATTTATGTTAATCAAAATCAGCGCGATTCCATCAGGCTACAGAAAATTATTAATTCATTTCTATATAAATGTTAATATTGAAACTGACATAAGTAATTACAGTTTAAAGATTCATTTTGTAACTTTATTTCCAAATTTGACTTAAAATCGATTATAGAGTTTATAAGTTTCTAGAGGAATTCTGTGATTCTGATTAGTTGGTAAGGTTCAAGACACTTGTACTCAATTGGATGTGAATGTAACCGAATTTATACTTTCAGAAGATTTGTTTTTATTGTTGAAAGTTAGTACTAACTTTTGATTGAATAACTTCATTCTGTAGTTTGATTATAAGTTGCTTTCTACATTTTACAATCTGGACCACTTTAAAAATACTTAAAATAGTTTATGTTTTAAATTTTGTGATGTACTAACACATGTAAACTAGGAGTTGTAGATAAAGGCAGAAATTGCTGATTGAAGATTAAAAATACATTGGTGGCCGTAATTTAGCTGCCAGCCAGGCCATTTTCTCCATTAGGGCAGAATGAGAGATGCATTTGAGTGCATATAAATTGATGTTAAATCAAGACAGTTGACTCGCAATGATTTTGTGATAGAGATGGCATTACTATGAACGATTATTGTGAAAATTTTGAAATTCTGGCCAGTGTTTCCTGTGTTTTTGGAATAATGTGCACGTTGCATTATTGCTGTCGGCTACATTAGCTTGCTTTATGTGACTATAGGCCATCAATTATTCGATACAGGTAGTATATAGTGCGGATACGTGCCGTCAGCTGCTGAAAAGGAAATCAGTGCCGTACAGAAATGCTTCAAACATTAAATATCCAATTATGTGGATAAATAAACCTGAAAGAAATACAAACGACAAACAAAGATGTCCTAAATAAATATCATATTTGCTTTTTCTGTATCTGTGCTGTTGTGACAAACTAAACAAGAAATATATCATCATTTTTTTGACATTTTGAAACTTGACGAATTAATTTTTCTCGATTAAATAAATGAAACCGGCCACAAAGTAAATGCATGTAATCGATTTCTGTTGTAACGTTTACAGACGTTCGGTGCGCAGTTCAACGTTAACTCTACTAAAGATAAATCACTCAGGTTTTTGTACAGAACACCGGAGAGGTCCCGGCCCTATTCTATGTCTGTGAATGGGAGTTACAATGTTCCAAGTTCCCACAGGAGACGCCGATTAACTCTGGAAACACTGTACCAGAAGATAAAATCGCTGTCGAGAATCTAAACTTTGATTTGAAATGAGAATATTCAGTATTTTGGGCATTTTTTATTCCAAATTTGGTAATTTGAACGAAAATATTCCTAAATCATGACTTCGCTACTTGATTTTGTAATTCAAGCACAATTTGCCAAGCAATGTAATCCTGCTCGGTTCTAAAGGTAAATAAGGACCTCCCATTCTATCTTCCATCGGACATGTCGATCCGGATCCGCCTTCTTCAAGTACTAGTTACATTCCCCTAGGGAGGCTCCAAACATGTTTTCTCTAAAAAAGTGATAATGTGTAATAAAAAGTAATTTTCTGGAAAATATTTACCTATTTTATGATGACTCGTCCAAAAAAAAAAAAAAAGTGTTGATATCAGTAGCGTACGTAATGCATGAGGCGGCGGCTGACATATTTACGAGCGGACCTACACTTTTTTATTTATGTGGCGTGATGATTTATTTGACACTTCATACAGGAAATCTAAAATAGTTTTGTTTTAGGCAATCAATACAAAGAAAACAACTCAATTTTATTTATTATTTTCTTCATTTCAAGGGTCGTAAAATGCAAGATAAATAAATGACATTAAGATGCGAATTAAATTGTGGATGAATGAAAAGAAAATATTATATGATTGTGTTTGATTTGCTCAAAAATTAATTAATTCATATTTTATGTCATGAAATGAAAATTTTTATTTGATACTGGTGGCAAAATTGCCGTCTCAACTATACACTATAGTGACAGAGTAGTAAGAAAGGTTAGGTCACTGCTATCAAAAAGATATTAATATTATGTTATTTGAATTGGTACGTTTAATTATCAAATATATGATACATAATTGAAAAAAAACTTGTTTGTGCTTCATTTATATATAAATCTAAACTAGTGACTATATTTAAAGCATCAAAAATAGAATAACCTTACAAAATGTGACCGAATTTTGTTGCATCATTTCACATCATATACCGACAAACTTGATGAATAAAACTAGTTTTATGAAAACTGGCACTATATAAGCTAGCTATAAGCATTTGGCTTATTATTTCAGAAGATATGAGTTGCCAAAGTGTTACAGATTTTCGTTGTGTTATGCCGACAGGACTGAAAAATAAAGGGTTATCAGTGGCGTATATATATTTTTTTAGCGTTTGATTCAATATTGTACGATTATTTTTTCAGGAGAAATAACCAAAGTGTGATTATTTTTGTTGCGTTATTTAACTCCATTATCTACAAGTATGAAACGCAAAGGGTTGAAACTGATTCAATACGTATATGTTTTTTACTAACATTTGGTTAATTATTTTACGATTATTATTCCACGAGTTATAATATTTGATATACTTTTCGATGTTATTAGCTTGTAAATTGACTTTCTTGTATTTTAAATTGGCAAATTCGATTGCGGCAATGACAGAATTTCTCAGATAATTAAACTTAATTGTACCCTTATATTAAATTAATATTCATACTACTAATCAAGACATTTCTAACAAATCTTGTTCGTGGTTAACTGGCTTGAAAACTACATAACACATCCATGCAAAGAGAACGAGAATACATCCCCTACATATACACGTACGTACGTACATATATAGTCAAAGGGGTAAAGTGTAAGTTTCCCTCAGAGATAGATTAATGAAAATCACGCGCGCACAACTTGAACAACGAACTATGATGTGCACAAATTTGTCACCATAATGAAACTTTGAAAATTTAAACAAGAGAGATAAATTAGCGGGAAAAAGTACATCAGTTAATAGTTGTATTGTCAGACAATGCTGGAAACTTTGTCGTATGAATATATATCTGTTGATCTAATCCGTAAAGTCTGCAAAAATTCGTTTTGAGCGGCTGATAAATTTCACTTCGAAACTTTAGCACTTAATTAACGCGTAAGAAGCTTTTGATATTTTCTAAAAGATAAATATCATCCGCTTCCTTTATACTTTGAAGAATTTAATTAGATCAAAATGAAAAAATGCTTGCCGGAACACCTAACACATTTTGATTAATCAGTTAAGCGATGGAATCGCGCATTAAGTCTTTTATAAGAAGAGAATTATTAATTTTTACGTCCTGTCACCAACAGCTGGATTATTAATAAAAACAGTATCCTAGTTAGTTTCTATTACATCAATATTAATGCCGTATCTGTTTTTGCACCTGTTTACTCTCAGTCGACCGAATCCTCAGCAACATAACCTGGTTATGATTGAGTATAACCACAATTCGCTCTCAAGCAACCGACACATACCACAATATACCGCATTATTACCAACTATCCGTACATCAATTAACAACGAGAATGCCATGGTAATGATCGGTAATAAGCACGGCTTCCAGCTGAACCAATAACACGAATTATACACTGATTAAACACCTCTTCAACTGATTTCAATATTCTTGATATCAAATAATGCTGTAGCATCTCCATTAACACTCATTTATACTATTTTCTTGTTCGAAAAACTATCTAAAAATAAATTATTTTGATTAATACAGAATCTTTAAACTGCTCTTATTTATTTACGATCGATAAACATCTTAAGAAGCCTAAAATATAATATTATTAGCCGTTTCTCATGTAAATAAATTGTCAAACTATATACAAACAATTACATTTACGACACTTATTTTAAATAACTGTCAAATAAATACTCAGATATATACAAATTACAGACTCGCATATATTGTTAAAAATATGAATATAGATACAACTTTTAGCAACCATCAACAGATGTCGTCCAATCCTTGATCGCATTATCTAATATAATTGTAAAGTCTATTCAAATTATACTCAATGACGTGTGATACGCGATTTTAATCCTTAATAAAATGATACATAAAGAACAGGTACATGTAAATGTCAATTGATACAAGTGACAGATGACAGGTAACTGAAATAACTATACTTTTCAATATTGTTGCATAAAATCAAGTAAACAATAACTGTAACATGCATTTTACAGTTCAAATAAATCAAATAATTAATTTAAGTTTGTAAATTATGTGCTTTACGTGAATCCGGCAAAAAAGAAGCTCAATAAAATGGAATTAAGATGATTATACTGCGGAAAGATAAATTACAAATGTATCGGTACATAAAAAATTATTTTAAAATAATCTGTTAAATGTTGCAACGTATTGGGTTTTGGTGAATTCTCCAGCGACTACAATTTCCTACTTGAAAGATTCTCCAACTCATCAGTCAGCGAATGTTCAGACGTTCGAGGGTTTAGAACACTGCATGCAACACCTCTCTGTGCTTTTATTTCACAAAATTCGATACACTTAAATAACAAGAACACTGAGCTGAATTTTATTTTGAATTTTCAACGAAATGGGAAGTTCAAAACCTAATTTTAAACTTCGACTGAAGATATAATTAATATTTCGAGAGGTCAAAAAGGCAGCTGTTACTCAAGTCGTAAATATTTTAACCTACAAACAAACAATGGATACAGAGAGCGTAAAATTTTATTCCACAAATAAAATGAGCACAAGATAAACGTTGGAAAACAAAGTTTTATCAGAACTCTGTGTGAAATAAAACCCTATCACAAAACAAGAACTTGTGTAGTCGCTTCAATTTTACATTTTAGTTCATTAATTTTTTCGATTATTTCCAGAAAGATGAAACAACAATTCAACAGTTAATTTGAGTCAAAGAAAAATGCATAAAAACTTGTAAAGTAATTAGTAATTAGGCATTTTTGTCTGTATTTCCGTAGTGTATTTGCTAATTGCTCGAGTTTTATTTTCTTATATTCGCACATCTTCGTTTATTTTAATTCAGTAAAACGAAGTCAGTGCATTAGAGAAATGAATTAGCATGGCATTCTGCAATGTTCACAGCTGTAGACTAATTAACGATTGTAATTAACACAAAGCATTAAGAAGACTGCAAAACTTTACTTTTGCAAAAAAAAACACTACAAATTATAGTTTTATGATTTATAAACCAGTTATTTGAAAAAAATTGTAATTTATTAAAAATATCCAATTAAAACTTACAAAATTAGGTACTTCTAGTATATTCATTTGATTTTTTTATTTTAATTCTTGAAGATAAAAGAAGCAGTGAACTCCAACTGAAAATCGTGCGCTTTTTATGACCCAACTAGAACTTGTATCATTATAATACTCTTTAATTTATTAACGAAATATCTTTTTACGAGTTTATAATGGCGTAAAATATAAAGTTTTAGATTCAGCAACTTTTACAATTAAAAAAAAGTATGATTTTTATGTTTTATATAAGTTTACAGTTGTACTTTAAAAGTTTTCCCGACGTCCTAGAACACCTTAATCACATTAGTAACAATTCAATGTATGTTTATTTCGTTTTGGTTGTGGTATCTGCAATGCGCCGAACGCCAAACTGAAACTAAACAAATTCTAAACAAAGAACAGCCCATTGACAATCCAATCGATTTCGTAACTACCCTCAAATATTTTTGGATATTGAGAAGATATTCAACGAAATGTTGAGAAAAATATGCGGTATTTTATAGTAAAGATAATACCTCCGCCGCTGGGCTAGTTGGCTAACACAGTCACGCTTCGGATTCCCCAAAGAAAGAACAGCATGCAGATGGTCAACAAATCACAGTCTGAGCTACAGTCAAGCGAGATAGATACATAGATATTTCCTGCATGTTGAAGAAAGACAGTAATATAATCTGACCGAGAATAGACACTACGGAAACTGGAACTGTTACCTGGCCAGGAAGGCTAGGATACCTGGAGATTTATCCTTTATCCTACAAAAACGTAGAAAAAGTTTTTTTCTGCAATTTAATATTCAAATTTTAGGTTATTCGAAACTTTATTTTGTATCTGTATCATATCTTGTACTCAATTGAGTATAATAATTTGTTAAATCTCCAACTTTGAGTTCCATACAGTTTCCAATAATTTCAAATCCATTCTAGTTATTTTTGCTCTTCTAAATCGTAAGTCTCATGTTATAAATATGTCAAAAAATATTCATCTAACTTATGCCGTGTTCACACTATATGTATATTTGTTGTATGTGTTGTACGCAAAAGAAGAGAACAAATTTGTGAGATGAAAAATATACAAATGTGTTCACACTGGTACAACAAAAAATCATACGAAATCTTCTTCGTTTTCTTCTTCCGTGGTTTACAAACAGTTGACATAACCTGAATTGACTGTTTAAGTTTTACAGAAATTTGTTTATACATATTTATGTCACACTCATTTTTGACTAGCAAAACTTTAAATAATTATAAAATTTTTGAAAATGAGTTCAAGCTCCGATTATATGGTTATTGCAGCGACTTCTGCAATAATTTTAAAAAGTATAAAAAAGCGGAAAGTTAAAAAATGAAGAAAATAAAAACAAATAGAAAATATAAGAAATGTATCAAATAAAACCAGGAATAAAACTAACGCTAACCTACAAACAACTGTCAGTTGAAATGAGCAGCATATATTTCGTGACCTTGCTTTTGTGCGATCAAAATAGCGGCGAAGCCATTTTCATATGATTTTTTAGTTCCATTTTTCTCCGTACAACACGTACAACAAATATACATATGGTGTGAACACGGCTTTACGGACTCATTAATCAGTTTGAGAAGTGTTGAATAGATGTCACTGCGGAAAACTTACTCGTAATTATGAACAATGGTTGTATAGTCTGTGTGAGGTATACTCAATGACTGTATTGACATTTCAAGTGACAGTTTTACTCTTAACGTGATTATAATATTTAAGTGAACAAATATTTTAAAACAGCTCTGTTTCGTTTTTGACGCAAACTAAAATGAATTTAATAGAGATGGAAACGTATGAAGCTTGTTATTTCTTATGACAAATGTCTAAATTATTCAAGACAGTGGGGCATTGACGTCCTTCAGGAATATTTACATGCGTTTCAAAACCATATTTAGATGGTGAATAAAAGGTAACAAAAATACTATTTTACTCGATTTTGACAGATAACAAATTTGTTATTCATAAATATAAATCAATACTGTATCATAAAACATAATTATGTTGTACTATCTGTTGAATCTACAAAATGCAAAGTGCAATGAATTAAATTAAGTTTTCATTTTTATCTGAAGTTTTTATCAAATTAAGTACAATGTTTTATTCCAACTTTAAGAAGTAATTACAAATTTATTACTCTCGGAAAAAACACGATAATGAAATAAAGTGATATTTATTTGACTGTAAGAGATCAGAAAAAATTGTATGGCATAAAAAGTTTTATGTACGGTATCCTTAGAAAGTATAACACTTGATATTTTGATGATAATTTCATGGTTCCAACCCCGGTGGAATACTAAACAAGTCGTGAAAAACTTCCCTAAAACTGGCCATTCTCGCTATCACCATTTTGTTTATATACACAAAAGTTTTTCGATATTGTGAACGCATGCTGAAAAATAAGAACTCAAGTGACCTAAATTTTTATTCTATATTGAAATGAATTTCTAATGCAAGACAATTTTGCATGAAACTAGATTATCTTATCGCTCACGTCTTAATGATGTAATTTTTTGCTGGAAGATTAACAAAGATGATATTAAGGGTGAAATTTCTGAAATTATTTTATAATAATAATATTTGAAATGAAACGAGAAAAAAGCAAATAAATCGCATTGACTTTGTGGTTAGCCTTCAACCTTGCCGATATTAGTGACAACATACGTATGTTTATTTGTAGGTATGAATGCTCTGTACAATCAATAGATAATAACGGGCGCATCGTATCGCAACCAGCGGGAAGCCGGTTAATATTTCCGTTTAATTTACCGACACCGTGGTGGATTGTGGGACCGAATGCTGATGGTCTTTGTACACCCAAATCAAAATGATAAATCAACAGGGCCATATGAATGTCCTTATTTGCTCTCATTGTGAAAATACATGCGAGAGAGAAAGTTATATCAATTCACCAAAGGTTAAATTCACTTTTTATCGTTGATTTCATCCATGAAATTCATCATAATAGCTTGGGCTTGAGTGATATTCGGTGTTTAAACAAGACAACCCTTTAAATACAGCACATACACATGTACAAATGGAAAGGAGAGGTTTGTTTTTAAATGCTCTCTTCAATAGGAGTGCCATGTGAGGCTGACAGCTCATTATTTGACTCTACACACCAACTGATTGCAAAATCAAACAGCATTCCGATTTAAATTTCCAACTTTTTCATATTAATAGTAGGTAAAAATATTTCGAAATACATAAGTATCCTCTTGATTTCTGTTGAAAATTCGTTTTTTTCATGCACATCCTGAAAAATCCTTTTTTAATTGCCAATTTGCTATTCAAATATAACTGAATCATTGATATTTCTTTTTTAGATCCACCAGAAATAACTGTAGAACGACCGGTTGTCCATTCTGGAGAGGGATTTGAGGCCCAACTGGTTTGCATCGTTCATGGGGAGAGCCAACCTGAAGTGAGTAACTTTGAAATTAACTCAACAAAAAGAATACAAAATATTTAATTGTAAGTAATTATTTAATAATGTTTCGTTTAGAGATAAAAAGACATGAATCTTTGTAGTATTTCGTGTAGTAAAGCAGAAAATAAGGTAAAATAGCTGGTTGCAGACGTAGCCACATGAATCAAGGAACCGCCGAGCACGCAAAAAAGATCTCACGACGCCGCGATATAAATCTAATTTGCAAAGTTAGAAATTTGCGTTGAAAGCCGACGCTACGTCAGATGGAACTAATCCTAATTTAGAAGCTTTCCCGTGTACACCTCTCTGTTACATTGACTAATAGGGACCTATCATTCGCGAATCAATGAATACACAAATTCTATTCAATTCATTTCACAATTTATATGATCTAATAAACTATTAAAATATTATTCCAAACTCGACAATATTAAGTTCCTCTTCTCAAATCAACTCGAACTATTGGTTGAAATAAATTAGAGTAAATGTGATATCTAGTCGCAGCAAAAAAACCATAATTCACTTTGATGCTGGCGTAAAGACGATTTGCATAATCTAAGCCTTCACGGCTTCACGCCGTCGTGAATTTAACCATAGGCGTCGACTTTCCAAATTTATTCCAGATGATTTTTTACCTCTTGGGACAGTTACCTTTATGACTTGTCATTTCCTCTTGCAGTAATATTTACAACGAATCCTCCCTAAAACATATGCATCAAGTAACAAATGTAATTGAAAAAAATCAATATATTTTGCACTACTTTACCAGAAACTAAATAAAGTTACAAGAACTAAGTGCTGAAATTGTATTTCGTAGTTATTCAATTACTACCCTTAACTTTACTTCATTAAGTATTGGAATGGCCCTCATTCCAAACATGTTATAGACTATATTTTCTTTAACAAGATTTTGAAAACTCGCCAATATTTAAGTAGAAACTTTTAAAATTATGAAACGTCAAATGTAAAGTTAGAAATTAATACAAATTAATACTTGAATTGTTAGGAAGTAATCATGGTAACCAAACTAACAGCTTTTGATTCGTCCAAAATGGAGATTGCAGAATTATTCTAAACATGTTGAAATGCACGAAGATAGTAATTGGTTATTCGACATTATTTGTATCAATAGTCAGATGTCAGATTATTATTATAAATTGGTGCAGTTTTAAATGTTGCATTGAATGTTTGTGAATTATATAAGCAGCAGTCCCTAAAAACCTTGAATGAACATTATTTAATTATGTTATTTAAAAAATAAATGTGTGATAACATATATAGCAGATAAGCTGTGATGACAGGTGGAGAATAACTGGCTCAATTTTATATATTCATTGTCCATATTCAGATACCAATGTGCTTTTTAAAATATACAGATAATTTGAGTTATTTCATCGCAGAAAGTGAAATATGAATATGTTATTAACATTGAAAATATATACATAACAAAGTAAATGGGATAGTTTTCATATAATTTTATCATAAAATAGTGTAAAATATTTTTATATTTATTACCTATCATTTTATACTTTGTGGGTGATAATTAATATGAAAAACGCAATAGAGTTTTATGTAATGGAAAAATAAAATTTTATTATTATTTATAACAGTAACAAAGTAAATTATTTAAAACAATATTAAAAAAATTAGCTCCATCAAATAACGGAATTCTGCCAAAGTTAATTAAAAACTTGAAATTTAATACTTTGGAAGTTTCCAATCTAAACTGAAATTCACAAATAAAAAGCAACAAATTTGAGCAATTGGTGAATATAGGAATAAATAATTAGTGAATGTTGTACATGATTAAAAGCAAAGCCAGGTTGTGCAACAGCAGGAATATCACTCATTACCAACCCCTAGCGAATGGAGAAATCAGCAAAGAAGATTTTGTTCAAAGGGGATTTGTACTAGATACTCAATTTTAGAAAAACTAAATATTATGGCGTGGTGTAATACACATGTTAATTTTCAAATTAAAATCTTAATTATTTACAATCATGATAAAAAGCCAAACCAATGTTGTCACATACTCTCACGAATATAGCCACAAACATATGGAATAATATACGACGTAGCAACGTCGCACGTTCGGAGCTAATGGAGGCACTACGTCATCAGGCAATGAACGACTGTTCTCAAAATTTGAAGAAAATGAATCGAAAATAACATAGATTACATTGAGCATCTATAAAAATAATTAAGAGTTTGGTACTCTGAACGAATTAGGCAATTATTTTAATGCATTATCACAGGGAAATACAATTTCATAAAGTCCACTGCGCCTGACTATGTGTTAAAATATTATCCTAATATATAAGCCGTATTTTCTCTTTCATACATAACCCTCTACTCTAACCTTTGCTTGCCTGCTGATGTGTATATCTCTTCAAAATATACGACAGTGCTTCTAAAAATGTGAAATTACCCTCGATAAAGTTCCAAGTGCCGTTTGTAATAATCATTAAACGGAAGTTTATTGTTTCGAAGTTCAAATTTTTATTTTTCATCCGTCTGAAAGGTGTACTCGGTTAATTCGACTAAGCTTTTTCTGAAATATTGATGAGTTTCCAAAATCTTGAAAGAGAAAGTATACTTTTCGCTCGTTTGGAATACTTGTTGTAGAATATACTATTAGATTTTAATTATTAAAGTTAAGAATAAATCAAAAAGTGCCATTATCTGTCCGTCAGATAATACAAAAGTTTTTTTTTTTTTTCATCAATTTATGCACCGTTTATCCAATTTGGATTTGCAAAAAGTATTTCTATGAGAACAAATGGCCAATTTTATGCTCGAATCTTTTTTGTGTTCCTGAAAATCAATTTTAATGTTTTGTTTGCAGGTACTTTGGTATCGTGACACAATGCAATTGGACACTACGGAACGAAGAATCATGGAATCAAGAGGATCCAGACATACTTTAGTGATTAGAAAAGTACATACATCAGATTTTGGGAATTATACTTGCGTAGCAGATAACCAACTTGGAAAATCGCGAAAATCCATTATGTTAACTGGTAAGTTACAAGTCGGGATATTTTATGAGTCAACAGATGCGCTTCATACACGTAAAATTTATTTTGAAGGTAAACCAAACGCAGTTCGTTTTGCTAGCGCAATGCGGGGTCAATGGAAAGACAGTTACAACATAAGTTGGATAGTAGAATCCCAAAGTCCTGTTACAGAATATCAACTTTGGTTTAGGAGAGCACCTCAAGATAGTACGGGAGAACAATTAAGACCGTTGCAGCATCAAAGTCAACAACATGCTAGACGGCCACCTAGAAAAGTATACATTCAAGAATAATTTATGATAATTATTTTAATTATGTTTGATTGTAGAATGATACTTTTTATGGTTTTGGAAGTATCGGCATGGGAATAGGGCGCAGTCCCTACGGTATTCCTGATTGGCGAAGCGAATGGCGTGATGTTATATTACCAGCAATGCCTGGTAGTCTCCATGGTTCACAACAAGCTATGAGTTACATCATACATGGGCTCGAACCCAGAGCCCAATATGAAGCTAAAGTTCAAGCTAGAAATAGATTCGGATGGTCGCCTGTTTCTGATCCTTTTACATTTGAAACTACCGACACTGGTAAAATGAAAATATATTAAACATCGTATCTAATTTTAATTAATTAACATTTTAGAAAGATATCAAGATCGAATGTCTGAAAGAAACATTTATACTGCAGGTAAAATTAAATTATTATTGTTTAATTTATGCAATATAAATAAAACAGAATACGGAAGAAATTAACACTTCAATTGGAATATCAGAATGTAAATTTTATAATTTATTTCGAATTTTACGCCATGATTATTCAGAATATTATAAATTACAATATGCGTATATTTTCTGTTTATCTTATAAATTATTAATTAGTAATCAAAAATGCAATGCAATTAAATTTATTCGCAGATAATGAGATTCGAGATATGGGTATCCGGCAGCGCAACAGTTTGGGTATCACGGTCCCGTGTTCTTCATGGACCGTACTAGCTCTATTCGTCATTATTTCCCAATTCTCGTAAGTGCATCCACGAAATAGACTCTAGGAGGAAGTGGTCAGAACTGATGTGTGCATATTGTCCTAAACTTTCAATTTTTATACATTCTCTATAAGGTAATCAAAATTTTATCATTTTTTTCAATTTGTGTAAATGAATTATTTTCGGTATAATTTTTCATATTAAATGTTACACATACACAAAAATATACATGTGTCCAATTGATATAAGAAAACTAAACTGTGAAGCTTTTGTATGTAAAATTACATTCCTCTGTAACAAAAATACTTTTAAGTAAAGCAAAATGGAAAAAAAAAAAACTCCATGTGTAGGCCTTCATTGAAAATAAGCGCACTGCAAATTATTTAAAAATATGCTCAATTATTCAAATTTGATTATTTTTTATCCGTGCCATTTTTAATTTAAAATAATTTGTTAAGACACTGAAATAAATGAAGTATATATTTTATAGATTAGGGAATATAAGTACGCTTACAATATTTATAAATATGTATTACATGTATGGTATAATCACACGGTGTTTTAACATATTATAAGTCGGAATCCGGGTCCAATATTAAATGCTTTACATATTTATTTACTGTGCTTTTACAACAAAAATTTAATTAGGATGATTTGAAAATCTTACAGTAAAATTCACTTAATACGTTCATTAATAGATCACTCTTTCGTATCTTATAATTCCTCTAAAAAAAAAAAAATTGGAAACTCACCAATATTTCAGAAGAAACTTTTAAAATGATGAAACGTCAAACGCAAAGCTGGAAATAAATATCTGAATTACTAGGAAGTAGCCATGGTAGCCAAACTAACAGTTTCTAATTCGTCCAAACTGAAGATTGAATGATATTCTGCTATGAAATAATCACTTGTTCCAACATAATTTTTGATTATGGAATATTCAAACTGCAATATAGTGTTAGAGAAAAATACTCCCAGTTGAATATTGCTTGACTAAAATCATTTCACGACAATTAATTGTCAACTGTGCTACAGCAGCGCTACCAAGTTAATTTATATTGCCAATATAATTCAATGAGCCTTTAGATAACTTTATATAATTTCAATTGTAAAAGCACAGATAATATTTCCATGAGTTATGTGTATGTATAACCTGAAAATCACGCTATTTTTCAATGTACATAATCCCTGATCCATGAATATATATAAGACGTACGAAATCTGTGAAATTCTTCCGCAAAATTTGAACAATAAAGTGAAGGAGAAAATGACGTGTAACAACTTTCGGAATTATTACCTGTAGAAAAATATGCTGTGGCCACACAGTACTTCCCCGACCATAAATTTCATGGCCAGTTTCATTGCTGTTTTACAAATTTAGAGTGTCGCATCAATGAACAGCATATTTCAAAGTAATAGCTGCCATTGTCAAAGTGACAAAACAATTGACGAACTTTTGCATGTGATGTCCAAAATATGAGTAGTAATTATATGTATAACCTCATATTATGATTCTTATCATTTCTTTGCTTTAGGAAAATGTAACGTATTTTATTATAATTCAAATTTTAATAATAACAAATGAATAGCTGATAGTTTTTTTGGGTTCAGTTCAAAATCTCGAACTGTCAAAAAAATACGATTATTGTACTTTCTCTATTATATAGGTCGGGGAAGTAAAAATTTGCGGACAAATTTGTTAGCTGTGGATATCGGACTCCTTATATAGATTTTTCTTGACGCTTAGGTACTCTTAATTTGTACGCAGTATTATGTAAATATTCCAGACGTATTGTACTTCAAATATAATTTAATGCTAAGCAACGATTGTTCCAACAAAACAATTTTGTTGAAAACAATCAAATAATTGTGAAATGTTTTACATAAAATAATTCGTGTTTAGATAGATTATTTTTAATATGTAAGCAAATACTGCTTCTAAATGTCGTGATACCACAAATGTATTAATAATCTATTGTTGTTTTAAGCAATTTCACATTTTATTTTTCATTTCTCACAGAGCGGTGAAAATGTGATTGAGAATCGAATTGCCAAGAATTTTAAAGTGTATTCAAAGCAATATAATTTAAATTTTACGTTGAATATTTTCAAGGAAATCGTTAAAAAAAAAATATAAATATTATAATTATCCTATTTAAAAGATTGTTATAGTATTTAAAATGTTTGGAATTATTTCAAGTTTTAAATTTAAAAAAAAATGTATGTACATTGAACTGAACAGATGTGAATAAACGATATTTATATTGTATTTAATTTTTAGGTCAATTCACAAGGTTTACGAATTTGCTTTAGAACCGTGCTATGTAACGCCATCACTCGGAATATTGCTGAACTATTTGCAAAAAAGTTATAATCTAGATGATTTATTTCTTGCAATTTTGAGTGTCGACATTCATTAAAATTAATCTAACATAGTTCTATTTATTATTACTTTTTGTACGAGGAAAAAGATATTCAAGTGGTTAACAAAAATTACACTATCATAAGTTAAGTCACGAGTGATTTGTTGTTTACCGATTTCCATCGCTCCATTTTACAAAATTTATTAGTAGAACGTGCAAATAAGTTAAAAAAAAAAATTAAATCCCTATCAGGTTTTTATTTTTTTCCAATAATTTAAGTGCTATATGTTTCTAGAAATGATAAATACAATCAACCTTATTATTTTTCATTAAGAAAAATTAGTGCAACAATATATTTAGTAAAATTAACTCTGGCAGTTTTCATATCGGCAATTTAGTTGAGTTTTTCAAATTCTTAAGAGTCAGTTTAATAATTACTTGACATCATGAGGCGCAAATCGTTAAACGCATGAATTATTACAACGTGTTAAATACATTTTAAACAAAAACTTAGCTATCAAACTACTTATAAATTAAAATTTATACTAGAAATATAGTAGTATGAGTTTTTATAAGATAAAAAAAAATATATAAATACATGTCAGATTAGTTGGACCTGGATTCATTGCAAAATAGTCACCTGATTGAATGGTCTGATTATTCAATTCCGATGGCTATTCAAACTTTGCTTGCATTCCTTGCTTTAATAATATTCACAATTTTTTTAGTTTTATGGTATATACAGAATACGCGCAGACCAAAAAACTTTCCACCAGGTAAATAAATTTACTTTCATATAATTTTTCATTTAATTCGACCGTTACTTTTTATTCAAAAATAATATAAATTAATATTTACGAAATAGTAATTATAATCAAACTTGGTAATATTTAGGACCAGATTGGCTACCAGTAGTTGGCAACTTCCCTACTTTAAAACGACTTTGTGCTGAGCTAGGAGGACAATATAAGGCTTTATGGCATTTAGGAAAATTATACGACAGTGAAATATTAGGCCTCCGGTTAGGCACCGAGCTAACAATATGTGTAATGGGATACCGCTTAGTGCGCCATGTGCTTATCCACGATGAATTTGAGGGCCGACCTGATAATTTCTTTATTCGGTTGCGTTGTATGGGCAAAAAACGCGGCATTACATGCACCGATGGGCCTATATGGCAAGAACAACGAGCCTTTGTTGTCCGACATCTACGCCAGCTTGGTTTTGGAAAAAATACAATGGAGACAATGGTCCAAGACGAAGTCACTCAGATTCTTCAAACCGTGCAACAAAACTCTAGCAAAAATATAGAGTTCGAACCATTGTTTGCACCTAGTGTAATTAATGTAATATGGGCCCTAACAACGGGTGCGAAATTGGCCCGCGACGACGCTCAACTTAAACAGTTTTTGGATATATTATGTGCTCGAACCAAAGCATTCGATATGGCAGGAGGAACACTTAACCAAATGCCTTGGCTGCGTTACATCTCCCCTGAGAAAATTGGCTATAATTTATTAGTGCGTCTCAATGATAAGCTTAAAGGTTTCTTTGAACAAACTATTCAAAAACATCATGAAACTTGGTATCCAGAGTGCCAAGATGATCTTATTTATTCATTCATTACTGAAATGAAGAAAATTGGAGATGAAACCTACACAGGTATTATTTTTACTAATTTATGATTGCATATTAACTGATTTATTCTTTTCAGATGAACAACTTATAATTATTTGTTTAGATTTATTCTTTGCTGCAGCTACAACAACAAGTAACACACTAGACTTTATATTTTTGGGAATGTTATTAAACCCAGACATCCAAGAAAAAGCTGCACAATATTTAAACAAAGAAATTCCAAATGATAGACCAGTAACATATTCTGATAGACTTAAGTGGGTTTTTTTTGTATACAAATTGGTGGCAGTTGTTCTCGAATGCAAAAATTTGCCATATAAATTGACAGATGAAAATTACATTTAAAAATAACAATAAAACATAGATATCATACATTATAGATGGTTGATTATGCGTCAAAATATTGGAAGTAAAACTTACGGTAAAAAAGAGTCTACTCTAAAAATTTACGTCAGAATAAAAATTTATATTTTAATATTGGTCTATTTGATTTGAAAATATTTTAAAAGCAATGAATGAGTTTAAATATCAATTGATTATGTATTTAATACTCATTTACCGAAACTTAACTGTCGCCAATTTATATAACAATAAAATGAATATAAACAAGTATAAAATAAATTTCAGAGTTCCATATTTAGAAGCAATTATAATGGAATCAGAACGAATGTTTGCAGTAGTACCGATAATAGGACCAAGAAGAGTAATGCGAGACACAAAAATTGATGGTTACTACATTCCAAAAAATACAACAGTTCTTATAAATGCTTATTCCGTACATCACGATAAAGAATATTGGGGAGATCCGCATGTATTCCGTCCAGAAAGATTTATTAGTGAAGACGGCAGACTAATTTTTGGAGAACGTTTATTACGTTTTGGTTTGGGTGAGTAAAATAATGTTGTAAACGGAATAAATCTTAAGCAAAACTAATAACTTCAGGTAAACGTAGATGTCTTGGAGAATTACTAGCACGGCAATGTATATTTCTATTTTTTGCATCAATTTTGAGAAAATACAAAATTATTCCTGTTCCTGGAGCACCAATTCCTTCCTCGACACCCATACCAGGAGTTACACTTGCTCCACAAAAATACAAAGTTAAATTAGAACTGAGGCACTAATGTAATATATTTTGTATTAAAAAAACTCCAATTCATTATTTTATTATTGTAAAATACTTGAATAAATCAAAATATAATCTTGTATCAACTATGTTTACTGAAAATAAATGAAAGAAACATATATCTCAAGAAGTTATAAACTTAAATTTATAATAACTGATAATTTTATTATACAACTGACAAATAGCTACATATTCATCTCCGTTCGCATCGTTATTTTAAGGCCAAATCTATTCGTCTGGTAATCGAACGAAAATATTTTTTCAAATTTTACCGGTAACCGGATTAATAATATATTTTTATTTATCCGGCTAGAGAAATCAATTGTCCAATTCTGCATTAATATATATTTTGTATCAATTTTATTATCAACTATATACAATTTGGAGTATCCAAAATGAATATAATTAAGATAGCCAAGTATGATTTTATTTATCATAAATTTGGTAAATAAATCAAATATCCACCACAAAATGTATATAAATTGGATTTGTTTTACTTAATGCAACTAGATGTATAAATGTAAATTAGTTGATATGTTATAATAAAACTAATAGAATTGTGCATGAATATTCAAAAGAATATGATAATAAAGTGTATAATTTATAATTTTAGGTGAAAAATGGCCCATGCGTAACAAATATTCTTTGTTCAGGATGCAGCTATTAATTGTTCTTCTTTTAAAAATAGTAATGACGTTTAAGGGCATAGATAAGAGATCTTGTTCACCTATGCATTCTGTTTGGTGTCTTTCTCATGTTAATTTTGGATTTTATAAAAAGGCAGCATATGAAGAATTGAAGAATATTTTCAGTCCGAATGTGATAGAAGATGATACCTGTTGTGTCTTGGGTAGTATTTTTGATTTTTGTGTGGATAATTCTTACGAATTTAAAGAAGCCGAAACTTTTTCCACCAGGTAATACATTAATATACATAAATATAATATATTAATTTTAAATTGAATTAGGTCCAATATGGCTTCCATTTATTGGTAGTTTATGGTGGTTCTTATGGAACCGACATCGCTTAGGCTATACGCATCTAACGTGGCAAAAATTGGCCGCCGGTTGGGGCCCAGTAGCTGGATTACGTCTTGTTGGTGAACGTGTAATATTAGCATCAAGTGCTGCCTCGGTACGAGAAATTCTCACTCGCGAAGATTTTGATGGCCGTCAACAAGGTTTCTTTTATCGTATGCGAACTTTCGGACAACGATTGGGGCTGGTGTTCGTGGATGGGCCGTTGTGGGAACGCCAACGCCATTTTACCATACATCATTTGCGTCATTTGGGCTTAGGTCGGCGTGAAATGAACGATAAAGTGGATGAAGAAGTACATCAGCTTATTCACAATCTTCAAGAGCAATGCAATGGTTCTGCTAAAACTTTACAGTTGCATGGTTTATTTGACGTAAGTGTTTTAAATGTTTTGTGGGCGTTAGTAGCAGGAGAACGTTTTTCTTTCAATGATGCTCGTCTGCATGACCTCGTATATACTATTCATGAGCAATTTCGAGCTACAGACACCTCAGGAGGATTGCTTAATGGATTCCCGTGGCTTCGGTGGTTGGCACCGGAATGGAGCGGCTATTCACGCCATGCAGCTACTTTAGAAAGAATGTTTGCCTTTTTGCGCACTACTTTACAACAGCACCGCACAACATTTTGTGCAGACAGTGAACCGCGTGACCTTATTGAAGCTTTCTTACAGCAGATGCATCGTGAACAAGACGCTACATTTACTGAAAAGCAATTACTATCATTATGCATGGATTTATTCATGGCGGGATCAGAAACTACAGCTAATACTTTGGAGTTCGTGGTTGTTTATTTAGTACGATATCCGCATGTACAGCGTCGTCTACAGCAAGAGCTGGACTCAGTAATCGGCAGGGATCGATGGGTGACGTTAAAAGATAAACCTCGATTGCCGTACATGACAGCTGTTCTGAATGAGGTACAACGTTGTGCTCACGTAGCACCAGCTGGAATTGTGCACCGCGCTCTCAAAGATACCACTTTACTAGGATACATTGTACCCAAAGATACATTACTTATTACCAATTTGTACGCACTGCATACAGACTTGGAAGTATTTCCCGAACCGCATGAATTTCGACCTGAACGTTTCATGGAGCTAGATTCGGCTACACAAGATAAACATTTCGCGCCTTTTGGATTGGGAAAACGACGCTGTTTGGGAGAAGCATTAGCTCGATCAAATCTCTTTCTTGTGAGCTCTGCTCTTTTTCAACATTTTTGTGTAACTGCGTTGCCCGATGCTGAGCCTAGCCTACAACCGCTTGATGGCGTCACTTTGTCACCTAAGCCTTGTCAAATACAACTTATCCCCAGAAATTAAAATGGGTTACATTAAGGATATTTTTATCATTTTATTCAAAAATAAGACAACTGCAAAGCTTACTCATTCAAATACGATAACTAAAATCAAGCATACATCGTGTGACATTTGAGTTGAATCAATGATCGCTCAAAAATTACATATCTAAAAATAAATCATCAAGGAAGTTGATTCATACTGACATTCAAATGCGATAATTGAGGTCAAGCAACATCACTCAGAAACTAATTATTCAAAATTAAAGCATTTGATAGATTGGTTTATTTTTTTTCAAAAAGATACAAGCTGCTTACTTAATGTCAGATAATTTATTTTTTTAAATGTTAGTTTTGAAATTACCTCATAACGGCTTTTTTTTTATTGAAACTTAAATATTAAAATTTTGGAGTTTATTTTAAACAAGTCATAACGAATAATAAAAGGTAATCTATTAGAGCCATTTATCAAGCAGAGATAGTTTAATAGTTCAAATTTAACTCTGTCTATAAATAAGAATCATGCAACGTTTATAAATCAATCGAAGTATACTACTACTTTCTACACTTATTATTATCATTTAATAGAAAAAATTATGATAAATTCTTACACAATTTTATATTATCAAATAGAATGATAAGTAAACAGAAAGTCTTTATTCTGATAGCGGTTCATCAACCGGTCAATAAATGGTTGAAAACAGCTGATTCGATTATTAATAAATTGCATGCTTTATTTCGAACATATAAACCAGCAATATGCACATGTTAAATATATTAGCATATTATTATTTTATATTTTATCAAAAAATAAAATAAATAATCATTAATTATCAGCTTTTTTACACATTTTAATATTCATTGTAGATAACTTTAAAGCTATTTTCATAGAAGAAATTTATGTTATTGATAGTTTGGTAGTGTGAGTTTGTATGTGATAAGAAGAACAAATAAATGCTTCTTAGATTTGTTGGACTTGGATTCAGTGCAGGTCAGTCGCATAGTTTAGTTCAATGGCTATTCAAATCGTGTTTCTACTGTTCGTTTTTATAGTATTAATATTTATTTTAGTTTTGTGGTATGTGCAGAATATTCGCAGACCAAAAAACTTCCCACCGGGTAAATTATCATTTTTACTTTCATTTAATTTTTTATTCAATTCGACCGTTACTTTTTATTTCAAAATAATACAAAATTCATATTTACGAAGTGGTAATTATAATAAAATTTGGTAATATTTAGGACCAGATTGGCTACCAGTAGTTGGCAACTTCCCTACTTTAAAACGACTTTGTGCTGAGCTAGGAGGGCAATATAAGGCATTATGGCATCTAGGAAAACTATACGACAGTGAAATAGTGGGCCTCCGGCTAGGCACTGAACTAACAATATGTGTAATGGGACATCGCTTAGTGCGCCATGTGCTTATCCACGATGAATTTGAGGGCCGACCTGATAATTTCTTCATTCGGTTGCGTTGTATGGGTAAAAGGCGCGGAATTACATGCATCGATGGGCCTACTTGGCATGATCAGCGCGCTTTTGTTGTCCGACATCTACGTCAACTTGGCTATGGAAAAAACACCATGGAGGCAATGGTTCAAGATGAAATTATTCAGGTTTTAAAGTTCCTGGAACAAAACTCTAACAAAAATATAGAATTTGAGCCACTGTTTGCACCTAGTGTAATTAATGTGCTGTGGACTCTAACTACGGGTTCGAAGTTGGCTCGTGATGACGTTCAACTTAGTCAGCTTCTAAGTTTGTTCCGTACTCGATCTAAAGCATTTGATATGGCAGGGGGAACACTTAACCAAATGCCTTGGCTACGTTATATTGTTCCCGAGAAAATTGGTTACAACTTATTAGTGCGTCTCAATGATAATCTTAAAGTTTTCTTTGCACAAACTATTCAAGAACACCATGACGCTTGGTATCCAGAATGCCAAGATGATTTCATTTACTCATTTATCACTGAAATGAAGAAAAATGAAGACAACATTTTCACAGGTACTATTTTCACTAAAATATGAATATATATCAAATTATCTATCTTTTTCAGATGAACAGCTCATAATGATTTGCTTGGATTTATTCATTGCTGGATCTACAACAACAAGTAGCACATTAAATTTTATATTTTTGGGAATGTTATTAAATCCAGACATCCAAGAAAAGGCTGCACATTATTTAAATAAAGAAATTCCAAGCGACAGACCACTAATCTATTCCGATAGATTAAAGTAGGTTTTTTTTTATATACATATTTGGTGATAGTGGCTGTCAAATGCAAAACTTTGACATAATCTTAAAAATTTCGAAAATTTAACTTGACAGATTGAAAATAACAAGAAAACATAGATACATACCTTACAGATGATTCATTTTGTGTCAAAATATTAAAACTAAAACTTACGGTTAAAAATGTCTGTTCTAAAAACTTACGTTAAAATAAAAATTTAAATTTTAATGTTCCGTTTGATTTGTAAATAATTTAAAAGCAATGAATTAGTATTTACCGTAATATAGATAGATAGAATAAAACATAGGTACAAGTATAAAATGAATTTCAGAGTTCCATATTTAGAAGCTATTATAATGGAATCAGAACGAATGTTTTCAGTAGTACCGATAATAGGACCAAGAAGAGTAATGCGAGACACAGAAATTGATAATTACCACATTCCAAAAAACACAACTGTTCTTATAAATGCTTATTCCGTCCATCACGATAAAGAATATTGGGGAGATCCACATGTATTCCGTCCAGAAAGATTTATTAATGAGGAAGGCAAATTACTTTCTGGAGAACGTGTATTACATTTTGGTTTGGGTGAGTAAAATAATATTTTAAATAAAATAAGTCTTAATAACAATAATTTTAGGTAGGCGAAGATGTCTTGGGGAGTTATTAGCACGGCAATTTATATTTTTATTTTTTGCATCAATTTTAAGAAAATATAAAATTAGTCCGGTTCCTGGAACGCAAATTCCTTCCACAATACCCAGGCCAGGACTGACACTTTCACCACAAAGTTATAAAGTTAGATTGGAACTTAGGCACTAATATATTTAATATTGTAAATAATTCATATTTGAATTGACTGCCAACATTTGTGTTTGATCTTGATGTTGTGTTGGTAATATCGGTAGTGAATATGTTTGCGGCTTTTCATCACTGTAATTAATTATTAGTAAATTATCACAAAAATATATTGCAATTATTTTTACTCCATCATTTATTAAGTATTTTTTGGTTTAGTAATAGATATAATTTGAAATAGTCAATAGAAATATCTAACCTAAAAATATTATGTGACAAGATGAGTAATATAAGCGATGATGAGGATATTTATCAAAGTTCTGGTGAAGAATGGGATATCAATACAGAGGTATAAACATTAAATGATTATTTTCGTTTTTAATGACTGTTTTGTTTACTTAAAGAAGAAAAGATCAACAACTCGTCGTACATCACAAAGACTGAGTAAGAAGCCACGAATATCCGTGGAAAGTAGTGATAGTGAGTTTGAGAACGAAGAACGATCCACGCAAATCAAAAAGAAAGTAAATAAAATCTCTAAAGTTACTTCTCGAAGAATTCCCTATCAAGCAGGCACAAAAATCATCAACAAGGATTTTATTGTAAGTATCACTCACAGACGAATATAGTAATCGTATTTTAAACGATTGATATTTGTAGACTGGGGGATTTCTAATATTAAAGAAAGATCTGCAAATAGGTGATACTTCCAAACCACCGTGTTTATGGCGCATTGATGGAAAGGCGTTGCTTCAAAAGTATGAGCCTTTAGAGGATCAGGGCAAGAATTTACATCGTAGTACCTCTATTTACACAGGATGGTCTTCTTTGGATAAAGATTTGTACGCTCCAGTAAATGTACGTGTACAATGGCATACATCACAGCAAATGACCGTCGAACTTGATTGGGAAACATTGAAAAATGCCACCATGGATAGTGATTAGTTAAAAATACTCATGTAAATATTCAAAACAATTTATCTCATTTTAAAGGTATTATTTACTGACTTATTAACAGTTTAATTTTAATGAAAATTGTTTTATTATTCCTTAAATAAACTATACATGCAATATTTATTCTGTTGTACTAGAAAAGATATCTAATCTTATCTGTATTATATTTTGATGTATTGTATAAATTAATTGATTTCATGTTGCATAGGTGGTGGACTGTAACTTGTTAATGGATCTAAAATGATTTTCTTCATGATCACATAAAGGATTCCTCCAAATATAAGCATTCCTAAACCGCTTAAAAGAACAATGGCCCATGCTGGTATTCCAGTACTTCCTGCAAATCAATTATTAGCTTCGAAATTGATTGATAGTTGAAAAGGACTTACTGTAATATGTTCTAGTCACTGTTTTGCGGCCGCGCAGAATTTTACGCCTTGCATCAACTTCTTGCCCAAGTAAAGATAAAATAACTGAAAAGAGTATTTTTAACAATAATTTTCATTTAATATCATTTATATTACCAAAAAATATCGTCAAATAGTACAAAAATGATTTGAAACTCTTCATTTTGTCGTTATACTTTGAATACACTACTGGCACTTTTTACGCCCTGTAACTTATCTAAATTATTTTATCTACCTTTTTGTTTGTTATCCAAAGTGATGAAATCATTTCGATAAAGAATTGAATTTTGGCGCTAAAATTTAAAAGATGTACGCATGCGATAAATATGTTATTAATATTTATTATTGGGTATTTTCTTTTTTTTTTCAAATCATTGTCATATTTTGTACTTGAAAACATTTTTCAAGATAAAATGAAATTACACGTTGCTTGATGACCTTTGAGCCTTGTTTGTTGTACAATTTTTTTTTGTTAGGTAATCCAGTACGTGATAAAAATGCCTATCGGAAGGTTTTCTATAACAAGAAGCTCCCAACCTTTAATTCAGAGGCACATTTCCATGCGAGATGTGTATCCAAATGCTTTGGTTGGTGCAATAGACGAAGGAACATCAAGTGCCAGATTTATCGTCTTCAAAGCTGGAAGCACTGAGGTTGTAGCTTCCCATCAGGAAAAATTATCACAAACTTATCCGAAAGAAGGATGGGTCGAACAAGATCCCAAAGAAATATTAGCAGTCGTAGAAAAATGCATAAACGAAACTGTGAAGAAACTAGAAGCCTTAAAATTTAGTGTGGCAGATATTGTAGCTGTAGGAGTCACCAACCAAAGGGAATCAACAATAGTATGGGATAAAGAAACAGGAGAGCCTCTACACAACTCTATTGTTTGGTTAGATATGAGAACAGCATCTACTGTGGACCAATTATTAGATACAGTACCAAATAAAACTAAAAACAAAAATTATTTGAAACCGTTATGTGGTTTGCCATTATCGCCGTATTTTAGTGCTGTTAAATTAAGGTGGCTGTACGATAATGTAGTCAAAGTAAAAAAAGCAATGAACGAAGGAAGATGTCTTTTCGGTACAGTTGATACTTGGATTATTTGGAATCTAACAGGCGGTAAAGACGGAGGATTACATATTACTGATGTAAGTAATGCATCGAGAACGATGCTCATGAATATTGAATCATTAAAATGGGATCCAACTTTAATAAAATTTTTTGGAGTTCCTAGTAGCGTATTACCTCTTATCAAATCAAGTTCTGAAGTTTATGGGCCTATAGTGGGTGGTGCATTGGATGGAGTATCATTAGCTGGGTGTTTAGGAGACCAGCAGGCCGCGCTCGTTGGACAACAATGTCTCAATCGTGGTCAAGCCAAAGCTACATACGGTACAGGTTGTTTTTTGTTGTACAATACAGGTAATTCGAAAGTACAAAGTGCGCACGGTTTAATTACTACTGTAGCGTATCAATTAGGCGCCGAAACAATGCCAGTTTATGCCTTGGAGGGCTCAGTGGCTGTAGCAGGTGCTGCCTTAGGGTGGTTACGCGATAATCTACAACTCATTGAAGATGTGGATCAAGTGCAGCAAATAGCTGAAATTGCTGGTGATGCAGAAAGCGATGTATATTTTGTACCAGCGTTTAGCGGACTGTATGCTCCTTATTGGCAACAAGACGCACGAGGTGTTATTTGTGGATTAACAGAAGACACGAATTCCGCACAAATTGTGCGTGCAACTCTCGAAGCCGTAAGCTTCCAAGTTCGCGATATTTTGGAGGCCATGGAAAAGGATTGCGAAAATGTTGTTCTAGGTGAGCTTCAAGTTGATGGCGGTATGACAGCGAATCCGTTACTCATGCAATTACAAGCTGATTTAGCAGGTGTGACTGTTGTACGCCCCGCGATGGCTGAAAGCACTGCATTAGGGGCTGCTATTGTTGCCGGGGTTGCAGTAGGTGTTTGGGATCCTACTGTTCCTTTAAATATCCCAAATACTAAGTTTAAACCACTGATTACTGACGATCAACGCGACATACGTTACTCCAAATGGAAAATGGCTATAGAACGATCTGTCGGCTGGGATATATAACGCATTGATTACTAATTCATGGGGGCTCATGTCCAAAATATGATGAAATCATTCCTAATTATTAAGATACAAAATTAATCATATTTTTATAAGCAATTGTAAACGTTGAAGATGTCTAGAAGTTTTGACAGATCAGAGTTGAGCCCCCTTAAAACAATGGATAATCTATAGATTCTAGGTAATAGTATAGGTAAATATTTTTGTTATTTCTCCATTTAATAAAATTATAATTGAGAATGTAAAAATAAATATCACAGGTTAAAATATTAAACGTTGTGGTGGATATGTTCATGTTAACCTTTATTAGAAAAGAATTCCTAAATATGTCTAGAGCAAAAATAAGTAGTATATTTGAAGAAAACAATAATTTTGGCAACATTTTACAATAATTTCTTTACGAACTTGTGGCACCACTGAACGTCATCACGTTGATGTTTGAAGTTAAAGTACATTAATTTCAGTATTTTTTCAGATAATACTGCAATATGTAATAAGATGTGTTGAAATAATGTATATTTTATAAGAATTTTCCATATTACAAGTGTAAATACAAATAAGTTGCTCTAAGATCGGCACAATTTTTAAGAGATGGCATTACTAGCAAAATAAAATTGTAATTCTTCTTTATCTATAATTAAATGCAGAAATTACTAACAATTCAATTATGATGTGCAAATGCATTAATTTTGAACAATTATCTGTAATTTTGAAGGTAGTGTCATCTCTGAGCAAGTAGGCAAAGCTAACAACAGTACACAGTAAATGGATAGTAATAGTTCAATTAAAATTCGTGGGCTTGCTCTAGTTCAACGCTATCATAAAATTGCTCAAGCTGCTGGAAGAATTCAGGAAAATTTTTGACGTAGGTACATTAAATTAAATGAAAATATTCTTTCACATTTTATTTGTGATTGATAATTTCAATAGCTTTATACAATTATTTTATCAATAAATACAATAAATAAATTCAACTTTGGCAGAAGGTGTAGATGACAGTTGACTACTATATATAGCTAAAATTAAATGCGAACAAATCAACTAAAATATTTGTAGCATTATATTTTGAATCATTTTTGGAATTAGCAGGAACGAAATGATAATTTTATACAAGTACGAAAATCCAGCTTGACAAATATTCAATTTTAAAATAATTCTTAATTATTAAAATAAAAAATTATTCATATTTCTCTAATTAATTGTAATCACTGAAGATGTTTAGAACTTTCAACAGCTCAGAGTTGAGCCCTCTTAAAACAATGGTTAATGAATAAATGAGGTAAATATGTTTTAATTTCTCTATTTAATAAAATTATAATTGATAATGTAAAAATGAAAAATAATTATTGAATGAGAACATATTTATACAGTAATGAATTTAACATTAATAAAAATCACAGGTAAAAATATTAAACTTCATGAGGCAACGTATCAAAAATCTCGCTGTGTTGGGCATATTGGAGAGCCTCTTCATAATTGTAATACATTTCCTGTGCAGCAGCATTACTGGAGAACATGGCGCGCAGTACACGCGGTGCAGGGCTCGTTAAACTCCATTCCATAGCCCGCCAAATGCAGCAATTATCCTCCACCTTCATTACCGTATTGATAGCAATTATTGTATTGCTGAGTTGATTACCGCCGTCATCCATCACTTCAATTCTTCCGCCGTACATTTCCGAATCGTACAACATTTTAATAACTCCCATGCCTAGAGTCTGCCAATCGCCACCTTCATCCGTTTTGTAACTCAAAGTACAACGTTTACAAACCATAATTGTTCTATTTTCATCAGAATCTTCACTTCCGTATTCATCCTCCTCTTCATCATGCTCCTCTTCGTCTTCTGGTTCCGCTTCCGGCTCGGTAATAACAGGAGGTTTATTTTGAAGTTCCTGCTGCGCGTGACAAACAGTCTCGTGGAATTTTGTAGCAAGTTCTGGGTTTTTAAATTTAACAGCAAGTTGTTCAAGCACACTTCCGTCTTCGCTATGATTATATCCGACCCAGCACCAGGCCCTATCTGATGATTGCATCGGATTCAATTCCAAATCAGTGCCGATGAGTTGATTTAGGACAAGTTTATGTACTTGTTCTCGTCGCATCAAAAAGCGGTAAGTTTGTCGAGCTGGATGAAAAAGTAATTTAATATTTCCTACCCCTCGTTCTTTCCATTCTTTTGTATCAGGACTGTAACGGTATAATTTAGCGCGTTCACTAAACACAACATTTTCATCTTCTTCACCGGTTTTGACAACAATAGCATCCGGAAGTGGTACAATTGGTTCGTAATGTGGATCGTAATTATCATCCGTTTCTCCCTCTGCAGTTTCTTCTTCATCAGCGGCGACATTTTCGCTTCCATCTTTCTCAATTTTTGCTTCAATTTTAGATTTTTGTCCGCCAAATACTAGCGAACCAGCACCGGCAAAAGAAAATGGTTTAATTTCTTTATTTTCAGGTGGGACAAATGTTGTTGTTTGATTAGCGGAAGCTAAAGCTGCAAAACTTAAATTTGTATCGCATTTCAAAACTAATTCCGGCTCTTTTTTTAATTGTGATCCAAAAGACGGTGTTGCTGATAAATTACCAAATATTGTTGGTTTGTCTGATTGATGTGTCGGTGACGTAAAAGTGAATGCTTTGCCTCCAAAAATATTTGTTGTGCTCGCATTAGCAAAAACATTTGTGTCGGTTTTCGGAGTTCCGCTAAAGATAGTAGTTTCGGATTTCGTTCCACCAAAAATAGAAGTTCCACTTCCAAAAACACTACCAGGTTTACTTGTACTGAATATTTGAGGAACTGCAGGCGTGCTTGGCGAAGAAAAAATACTAGTTGAAGATAATGCAGTGCTTAATTTAGACGGGGCCAAAGGTGATTTGTGTTCTTGTGTTGTTGTATCTTTCTTTACTGGAGTTATAGTAGTCTGCCCAAAGATTTGTGTGGTAGGTGTTGAAAATATACTAGTTTTAGGTGTTACAGTAGCAGAAAATGGCGAAGAGAACGACTGACTGCCAAAACTAAAAGTAGTAGCAGAGCTTATCGTACTTTTAGGTGTTTCAAATGCTGCAGAACTTGTAGAACTTGCGCTGAAAATATTTGACTGCGGTGAACCAAATAATAGACCACTATTTTTTCCAAATACTGAAGTGGGGGTAGCTGTTTTCTTGTTAGTTTCCGGTTTAGGAGTCGAAAAAACAAAGTTTTCATCATTGCAGCCGATACATCCTTTGCAAGGTTCTTTTTGTAAATATGCATAGAAATTTTTAGGCAATTGTAATTTCAGAGCTTTCTCTTGTAATTCCAGAGGAACTTTTATTTCGTACACTATTTCAAGGTCAGGATCGCTGTCAGTCTCTGCGAAATAAATAAGAATTAGTTTTAATAATAAATTATTTTATGAGTACTTACCGGATTTTACTTCTTCTTCTTGAGTTTTTGTATCTGGTGCTTCTTCTGTAGCTTTATTCACAGCATTAATGAAATTAGTTGCGATTTCTGCATTTTTAAAACGCAAGCAGAATTGCTGATAGGTTATTTCGCCATCCGTATAATCAGCTGCAGTAAATAGCCAAGTATGGTCGTCTTTTGGTTTGTATTCTACGTCTTTTGTTAACGAATGGTTTAAACATATTTTATGGATTTGTTCACGGCGCATTAGAACTCTATAAAAATATAAATATTAATAAACGGAAAACAGAAGAATACTTTATTATACCTAAGTTTGTTATTTTCCGGATGTTTCAATATCTTTACATCGCCAATTCCTCGTTCCTTCCATTGGCCATCCGTAAATCTAAACAATTTAGCTCTGTGACAATACAAAACTGTTTCGTCTTCTTCTCCAGTGCGAACTTCAACTTTATCGGGCAATGGAATCACCGGTTTGAAATAAGTATCACATTCTTCTTCCGCTTCCGCCCCATCAGAATCCTCTGCATCACCACTTCCGCTTATTTTTCGGGGCGAGCGTGGTTTAAATTCGAATTCATGTTTTTGAGGCGAACCAAACACAAATTCTTCCTTATTCTGCTCAGGTTTATTTAATGAAAATGAGAATGTAGCGAGGTTTAAAGGTTCGGATGGTTTGGAACCGAAACTAAAACCGGTAGCAGCAGATTCTTGAGGCTTTTGGATGCCAAATGTAAAACCAGTGCTTGCTACATTTTTCCCAATTTCTATTTGTGGTGGAATACCAAACGAGAATTTTTGTTCGCTTCCAGTACTCAAATCAAACCCTTTAGCTTCCTTTTTGGGTATAGTATCATCTTTGGGGTTTTCACATGCAATACAATAAAGGGAGGACGTTTCGTTCGAAATATAACATGCCTTACATTCCCAAGCTCCTATTTTAGGCTTAAAAAAGTCTCCCCAACCGGAAGAAGTTGTAGCAGTTGTAGTTACAATACTAACAGTAGGAGAACTAAAGTTTCCAAAAGAAAATTGCGGTCCAGAAGCGTTTGAATCAACGCTGGTATCTTTTTGAGGCATTGCATCATTTTTAGGAGAATCACAAGCTTCGCAATATTGATTTTTGCCGTCGTTATGAATGAAACAAACTTTGCAGTGCCAAGTATTGACTTTAGGCTTTGGATTGGGTATGACAGGTGCTGGAGATGGTTTATTAAATTTCTGCGGTGACTGTGAATTATCTTTAGCCTCTTTTTTAGAGCCGCAAGCCACACATTTATCGGCATTGATGTTGGTAACGTAACACGATGAGCATTCCCAGCTACCTTCTTTCGGTTTGAATTTGTCGCCCCAAGCAGTATTTGCTGTAGTACAAGTTACAATTCCACTTGTTTTATAATCAACAACGTTATTACTTCCATCTAACATATCTTGAGCTTGATGGATATGTTGTAAGAATTCTTCACATAATTCAGCAGTACGAAAGCGGATTGCAAACATTTCAGTTTTTATAATATTTTCTGAGAAATCTTGGGCACACCAATTTAGTACGCGATTGTTTTTAGGCATATTTGTAAACACCATTGTTTTTAATAGTTGATGATTGCAACAAACTTTATGTACTTGTTCTCGGCGCATTAAAAGTCGAACAGTTTTATTATCTTTTAAAATTTTGATTATTCCCACGCCTCTTTCTTTCCATTCTTTATTAGTACTATCAAAGCGTAATAATTTGGCTTTTACTTCATATAATATTTCGCAGTTTTCTTCGCCTGTTTTTATTTCAATTAAATCCGGAAGCGGGACGACTGGTTTGAATTCTGTAGTTGGAACAAAATCTTCGTGTTCTTCCGTTTCTTCGGTTCCTTGAAACTGTTGTACGATTGGTTTAGGACTTATTAACGATGTATTTAATTTCTCAACTGGTTGAAAATCTGTTCTTGGAGTACCAAAAGTAAAGCTGGCGAATGGACTTGATTTTACTGTGGTTTCTACGGTTGGTTTAATTGGTGCAGATATTTTTTCATCAGTTTTTGGCTTGAAAGTTGGTGTACTAGTAAAAACAAAGCCTCCCAAAGAAGGAGCACTGGCTACATTAGTTTCCGATTTTTTAATTTCAGATTTTAATAAAGTTTTAGCATGTTCAAAAGAATTGTAAAACTTTTTAGCAATTTCGGCTGTTTTAAAACGAACACAAAACTTTTCCAAATTCATACTTTCATCCGCAAAATCATTGGCAGCCCAAATATAAGCCCTTTCATTTTTAGGCATTTGATTAAGTTGCATATCTTTCTCCAAAAAGTGATTGGCACAAATTTTATGGACCTGATCTCGTCGCATTATAATTCGTATCTTATTATTAGATTCATTCTGCAATATTTTGATACTTCCAACGCCTCTTTCGCGCCACTCTTTATCAACAAATCTATAAAGTTTAGCATGTTCGCAAAATAAAATAATTTCGCCTTCTTCGCCGGTTGTTACCGGAACTTCATCGGGTAACGGAATAATTGGTTTAAAATCCGGACATGGATCATGTTCTTCAATAGAACCTTCTGAAACGTTACTTCTATTGAAATCAGAAGTATTAGGAGTGAAACTTTGTGTCAATGATTTTTCAATTTGAAGTCCAAGTCCTTTATTAACTACATTAGAAACCAGATTGGGACTTTTTACCGTTAAAGATGAATAAACAGGTGGAGCAACATTGGAAAGTAAATTTTGTGTGGATACTGGCATAGGAGTTGAAATAATTGCAGCCGGCACATTTGAAAAAGTCGTTGCTGTATTAGGAAGTGCAATTTGATAATTATGTGGTTGAATTTTAGGTTGATTTCCTTTTAGATGTTGAGGAGGAATAGTAACAGATAATACAGGTTGAGCTGCAGATGTTGTTGGAAGAGGATCTGATGCTGTAATAACGACGTTTACAGGCGGTGCTTTATTACTCACTGGTTGAGGTTGAGATTGAGGTTGTAAATCATATTTACCAAAATTTGGTGCAACAGGTGGAGCAAGAGGTGCAGTAGGCGGAGGTTGCATTGCGCGGAAATCCGGAACATGAGCGTCAGCAAAAGGTAGTTGAGGCTGTCCTAAACCAAGTCCTCCATACGGATACATTGGATACAAACTGGGATATAAACCTGGCGCACCATACGCTAAAGTATTCGCTGCTGTTCCCTGTAGACGTAAATTGGGGTACAGTGGAGCTGAATTAAAACCAGTTGCGCCAACTGCGTTATAATCCACTCCGTATTCTTCTTCTAATGCATATAAATCTTCTTCGTTTATTTGATTTGTTTTCAATTTATTTGTATCTTTTTTCAATTCACTCAAATCCTTTTTAATTTCACAAACTTGTTCTTTCATATTTTGGAAATCATCTACAGCGATTTTAAGTTCCGAAACGGTTTGTTTAATATCTTTAAGATCAGAAACGGAAGCTGTAAGAGTAGTGACAGCATCTTTAAAAGCGCGAATTTCATCCAAAAGACTACGATGTGCATCAAGTACCACACGGTTTTGTTCTAACACATGCTGAACGGCGGCATCTTTAGCTAAAGCCAGTTGCCGTAATTGTGCATCTAATCGTTCAGGCGATGGTCGAGCTTCTCGACGATTTAAAAAGGAAGAATGGTGCAAATCGTGGCGGGGTGTTACTCCCGTCCCATTGTGGTGGTACGTATGATCTCCCACGCTTCCAACAGAAGAAACATTTTCATCTGACATTCCATCACATTCATTTCTATTAACACCAATATCAGGATCGATTCTATATAACATTCGTTCAATCTTTTCAATTTCTGTACCGAGTTCGATGTTTAAGGGATGTTTTCTATCTACTGATGGTTCGCGAAGTCTATCTAAAGTTAAATAAAGACAGTCTCTAGCTTTCGAAAGCATAATAATATGCTGACTTCTCATTTCAGAAGTTACGTTTTCTCTGTTTTGATTGGTTTGTTCTTCTGCTAAAGTTTTATAAACTTGTGCTTGATAAAAACTCGCGTAAGGATTCTTTAATGTTTGTAAAAGCTCCAATGCTTTTTCGTTTTCCTTTTTTTTCATTAATTGTTGCGCAAGGAAGAGTTTACCTTCCTCAATATATATTCCTATTTCAGTTGGTGTCATTTCTTTGCCACGATATTCAAACCATCTTTTAGTGGGATAAGAAACGGCCTGATTATTACGTAGTTTCTCTAAAAGAGGTAAAGATGTCCGCCAATAGAGATCCGCTCGAGCTTCTAGAGCTTCCGCTTCTGTTGATTTAATATGAACTAATTTGGCTCTGGCCGCAAATGTTTGCGCCAATAAAACAAGAAGTTTTGCGTCTAAACCGTGAGATCCACAACATCGAATAACTTCAATTCCTTTCAATAATGTAACTCGGACGTCGCTCAAAGCAGCTCCCGACTCATTTTTAAACATTTTATATACGTTTGTGTACCATTTAGTTTGATTTAAAGTACCATATGGTTCTGTTATAGATGCGGGAAGCACAGCCGGTTTTTCAGAGTTATAAAATATTAAATGCTTTGATTCTTCAATATTAGCTTGAGTACAAAAAATGCAACAGTACAAAAAAGCTTGAATATCTAATAAACATAAAGATTCTGCTGAACAATTGGGCAAATTTCGTACGGTAAACTGTAATCCATCAAAAACAGTTGCCCGGAAGTTTATTGGGTCATTATTTAAACCAATCCAGATGGCGTAATGCAATGAAGAGGGATGTACAAGTTGGGAAACTTCATCATAGTGCAATAAATCCTGTTTATCAGGTAATCTAGTATTTATTTCTTCTAATTCGTGACATTGTAGAAAATAACTAGTGGATGTTTTTAATTGTTGATCACGAGTTATGAAGATATTTTTAATGATTTTGTCTCTCCAGGGTTGAGCTACAAGCTGTTGTGCTCGTTCCGTAAGCGATTGTCTGCGATCGCGATTGAGTGATAGTAAAACATGTCCGGTTTGTGAACAGCGATGAGCAGCAGCTCGATGCCATACTGCTACGCGACGCCGCTGGAAATCTGCGCAATGCTCTAGCCACACGCTTTGTAATTCCGCAGGTGCTGCGTGATGTGCTGCTAATAAAAGTGGTAGACTTAAACGCAATGCATCTACATATTTTAGTTGCTCTTTTTTGGCTTGTTTTAGCAATAAAGTTGCTAGATGGAAACATAATTGGGCACGATAATGAATTAAAAACTCCTGGACAAACTGCTTTTCTGAACAACTAATATTTATCTTTTCAGCTGCTATAAATAATATTTGATCGAAATTGAAGAGCGCTTTTACGCACTCTGATAGACTTTTACTATTTGTAATACTTTCATCCAAAACCAGTGCAACTAATTTATCTAAAACACCAACAATTAGCATCCAAAAGTCCCAAGAGAGATTGCCAGGATTATTGGTATTCTCATTGCGATATCTAATTAGAATAGTAGCCACAGTTTCATACCAGGCGATGTGATTATTGAATATAGGTAAATCTTTCGATTCGATGTCTGCAGTGTGACGATAAGCATCGTTCAGTTGATTGTGATCGAGCAAATGTTGTAATAAACGTACACGAAGCCCCACGTCAGCTGGTCGTGCTTCTAATTCAGCCAGGAATAGTGCACGAATGTCATCTGGACCGGTACTATCAGCTGAGGCTAATCGAGCTTTTAAATTAAAGACAGCAGGATGCTGCGGATCAAGTTGTTGAGCTTGTTCTGCCCAGAATCGGGCACGAGTTGAGTCCAAAGTCACATCATCTGATGCCAGAAGTTCACAAACTAAATAAATACAAGATAAGTAATATTTATTTAAAAATAATATAAAATATAATTACCTTTTAAAACCAAACCGTGCTGTTTTGGGTCAATATCTAAACTAGTTCGGTAGGCCTCTAGGGCGGCTTCACGTCGTCCCAATTTCTCATAAATTTTACCCAATAAATAATGTGCTTCTGATGATCTTGGCTTTGCAATTAGATAATTTGATACATACCGTCTAGCCAACTCAAATTCCCCAACATTAAAATACAACTTTGAGAACGCAAAACTACGTAAATTACGCTGAAATAAATATTATTCATTATTATACATATTGCCGCCAATAACGTCATAAGAGCAAAGTGGGAGAGTATTTTCTAAAAATAAATTTCACCTTGTAATATTGACGCATTAAAATTAAATGATAATAATGATATTAATTTTATCAAAATAAAGCCGGCATTTAATGGCGTTTTATAGCAGTCTTACCTCGCTTTCAGTTTGCACTTTCTTCAAGCAAAATTCTACGTGACGATCAACGTCAGTTTTACTCTCAAACATTTTAAAATATTAAAATGAATTAGTATTGACCTATTATTAATAAAACTACGCACTACACTACACAATAATCATTAAGAAAATTGAATAATTTCTGCAACGACACATGTCTTCTCAACGTTTTACAAATTTTAACTGACTTTTCTTGTTCATACTATGAAATGTCCCTACGGTCCCTACAGAACTGCCAACTGTTTGTAAAAGGAACTAAGTATTCTAACCTTCAATAAAATGAATTTATTATTGCAAAAGTCAAATAAAAATGTTTTCCAAAATATTAATGCCATATATAATTGTATGTGAAACAATTTTTAAATTATAATTTAATTAATTTCAAAAATAATTATATTGTAGGTTGTGTGAGAACCGCAAGTAAAAAGACAGGCACAAGTACTAGAAACCCAAAGGGTCATGCTCGACCAAAACATAGAGGATGGAGAGTCCAGGATGGTACTATGGTTCAAGCAGGAACAATTCTTGCTACCCAAAGAACTTTACGATTTCATCCAGGCTTGAATGTTGGTTTTGGATGTAATGCAACATTGTTCGCAATCGTACCAGGAAAAGTAATGGTTACATGTGAACAACCAAACCTAAATTGGAAGCACGGATGGGTGCAACGAAATTATGGAGGAAGGATGTTTCAGAATTTTTATAAAAAATACTTTAATGTCATTCCTAATCCACAACATACAAACTTTAAACTAATAAATCAAATTTAATAATTTTGTGAACAAAAATATTGTATAGAATGATTAAAATTTAATTGAATTCAGTGTCAATCCAACTCAAAGATAAATAAGACACTTTTCCTTCTTCAATGGCTGCAAGGACATATTTCTTTTTAACTGCATTACCCAGTCGTCCAAAAGCAACAATTTCCGTGACATTTCGAGATTGTTCTATATTTTCTATACACTTTACAATGTAAACAGCGTGAAATGTTACCGGATCCCCAAAATAAACCAAGAAATCACCACCAAACTTTCTGCCACTAGTAATATAATAACCCCGACTCCACAAATCTTCATAAACTAAGCTTTTTACTTTAGTTGTATAAGTTAATAACTCTTCCAAATATATTTCAACAGGATCATCTCTTAAATAATCTGGATGTTGGGTATAAATTGGATTAACAACATTTTCCGGTAAAAGTTTAGGCAATTTTTGTAATTCTTCTTGAATAATTTGTTCTCGTGTTAAATTACATCCTTCCTTTCGTTTTTTACCCTTTATAATCTGATCTACAAAGCTTATTATTTGTAACTTCCGCTCTTCCCGAAGAATAACATCTTGTTCTTCAATAAATTGTTTTAATTCTATTTCATATTTTGTTTGGTCCTCAATTGTAGGAGCAATATACAATTTATTCCATCGATATAAAGTTATAACACCTTTTTTAATCAATAATAAGGCTTCCTCAGGGCATAATGCTAAAGGAAGGGCTATAGATGATGTTCTGGATACTCCAAGGAACTCTCCAATTATACGATATTTCGTCCGTAATTTAAACCAATCTATTAACAGGTATACAATAGTTGAAGAAATGTTATCGTATTAATATTATTTACTCACCTTCTACATTATAAAGTAAACCTATACCATTAGTAAAAGTAACTTTTATCATAATTATAAATCAAGTGTTTATTCAAAACATGAATATTACATTTCAATTGCTTCGTCTGTCAATTTTACATTAAAGTATTCTGTCATAAATAAAAACTGCATTACCTACTGTGACCATAGATATATAAGACAGTACAGACTGGCAGCTAAAAATTAAATTAAAGTGAATTAAATACTGAGAGCACGAGGCGGCGAAGTCAGTGACACCACATAGATTATGTATTTTTCTTGAACTACGTAATATAATATGCGCACTTTACGTAGCGCGCTAGAGCAAATGAATAGAAATCTACAAGGATTGGACGTTTTGAACTAATGAAGAATACTAAAAAAAAATCTAAAGACGCAATCCCGACATTAGCAAAAAAAAAAAAAAAGAACAAAAATTAAACACAGGATTCAAGATCAACCTAAAAAAAATACGCGGGGACTTGCTATTGCAATATGACAATTAAATAGGAATGTTGAAAAAGAAATGATTCAGACTAATCATAAAAACATTAAAACAAGAATTCAAACCTTATTCATTAACATCAATTTTGGAGTTCATTTTCGAAAATACTTTTCAACAAGTTCACTTTTTCTGCCTCTCACACTAGCTCCTCTTCTTCTTAATTCGTTTTTCAAATTTTATCAATTTCCATTCCCAACAATTCATCTTGTCATATCCACAATCTTTCAAACCAAACAATAACAAAGAACTGTCAGTGGTACATAACATATTACGTGCTGCCCTCTGCGATAAGCTTTGCCCATCTATTGGATGCTAGCTGCCAGTCTGTTTAAAGTATGCTCAATGAGTTGTTGGTGCGATATTTTATGACTTAATTACTCAATTTCAATTAAAAATGATGTTTATAAAATATAATTCATTTTTCTGAGATCTACATAATACCATATTTAAATACTTAATTTATGAAGTGTATCTTTTTCAGTGGTTCTCGATTCTTGCTGTTAAATTTATATTGTTGCTGCATTCAGTAGCTCTAAAACCAAAATTTACGTGGTGTGTCAGGAGCAATAACAGAACAAATAATTTTAAAATACTTGAAACTGAAATTATAATAAATGTTTATATTATTATAAGAATTTTAAGTTTTATTTCTGGCAATAGGCAACACCAACCACTTATGATAAATAACCCTGTTAAAATGAGACTAAGGTTATGTACGTTGAAATGTCAAAAAATGTTTTATATACGTGAATTATTTTAATGAATTTTTTTTCTTACAATAGAGCAGCAAAATGACAGTTAATCAAGAAACTGTAACGAAATTGCCAGAGGAGGCAAATGCTCAAAATACTGAAGAAGAAAAGGAAATTTTACTGTTATATATAAAAGAGGTTGAACAAAGATTATCAGATAAAACAGAAATACGTAACAAAAATCAGAATGTACAAAACTACCGACCTACAGAGGCTTCGTTTTCTAAACTTGATTCTAGTCTTAAAAAGAATACAACTTTTGTGAAAAAACTTAAAAACTTTAGTGCGTCTCAAGTAGATCCTCTTATAAAAGATATGCAAGGACTTAATTTAACTAAATACATATCAGAAGTTGCGTCTGCTTTAGTAGATGCTAAATTGAAAATGACTGATGTGGGCCCTGCTGTTAAATTATGTTGTATTGTTCATCAAATTTATGCTGAATTTTCACATCATCTGTTTGAGAACTGGCAAAAGATTCTTTCAATTAAAGTTGGTGATAAAATTACGAATCCTAGTAAATTAAGAGTGGATTTGAGGTTTTACTCTGAATTAGTGAGTGCAGGATTGTTTAATAATAAAACAGCATTTTCTTTATTGGGAAGTATCCTAACAACTTTAATAAATATGGACAAGGAAGAACACTGCAATATTTCCATTATTTTAAGCTTTTGTAGGCACTGCGGTGATGATTACGCAGGTAAATTGTCTTAAATGTTTATGTATGTTTGATAATAATTCATGTATGTTTCAGGACTTGTACCTCGCAAATACCGCGAATTATCTGAAAAATTTTCCATTGATATTCCTAGAAGTACATTTTTAGTAGCTGAAAAGCAACAAAACGTCCGTAGTCTTTTACGCGAGTACTACAATTCTCTTTCACGTCATTTAATACGCGAACATAGTGACATGCAAGAATTTGAACGTCAGAACCGCCGTATCCTTCAAACTAAAGGCGAATTAAGTCAAGAAAGACGTGATAAATTAGATTCAATGCGAGTTAGTTATGATAAATTATATACAGCAACACAAAATTTCAGCGAAGTTATGGATGAAGCAATGCCGGTGCTGGCCACTGTAGAAACATCGACTGATAGCGATGCGGTAGTGGTTACTGCTGTTAGAGGAGCTTCAAGTGATGAAATTGATGTTGCAGCATTTTGCGCTGAGGCAGTGTGGTGCGATTTGGATACTAGGCGTTTTTATTGTGAATTACCAGACTTGCAGGTTTTTCTTCCAGCGAGTTACACACCTGCTCGCAATCCTACTCCTCCCACTACTGATATTCCACTTACTGAAGAAGTTCTTGATGCTGAAATACCCCAAGAAGAGGAAATTGATGAGAAACCAGAGGAGGCACCAGTTGAAGATGACACAGAAGATGCTACTTCCACCACTGTTAGCAATAAAATTGTTCTGGATGCTTTTTTGAACAATTTATCAAATTGCATCAACAGAGAAATGATTGATAATGCTGCCATAGATTTTCTAGTGACACTAAATAATAAACATAATAGAAAAAAATTAGTTCGAAGTCTGTTTGGCGTAAATCGAACTCGATTGGATTTATTACCATTTTATGCACGTTTTGTGGCCATTTTACACCCAGCTCTTCCAGAAGTAGGTGCTGAATTATGTCAATTATTGCGACAAGATTTCAAATATCATGTTCGAAAGAAAGATCAGATTAATATTGAGTCAAAAATTAAAGTTGTTCGATATATTGGTGAATTAGTGAAATTCGGACTTTATGCCAAATTGGAAGCTTTGTTTTGCATTAAAGTTCTTTTGCACGACTTTTCTCATCATCATATTGAAATGGCGTGTAATTTACTTGAAGTTTGTGGGAGATATTTGTTTTGTCATGCTGACACTCATCAGAGAACAAAAATATATTTGGAACAAATGATGAGGAAGAAAGCTGTGTTGGCCCTAGATTCCCGCTATGTTACGCAAATAGAAAACGCCTATTATTACGTAAACCCACCAGATACCGTCGCTATTCCTAAAAAAGAACGTCCTGTTATGCATCAATTTATTCGTAAATTATTGTATCAAGACTTGCAGAAAAATAATACCGATAAAATACTTCGTTTAATGAGGAAACTGGATTGGCACAATGAGGATATAGCTGCTTATACTGTAAAATGTCTAACTAATGCTCATAATGTAAAATATTTTAATATTAGATGTTTAGCAAATTTACTAGCCGGTTTAGTAGCGTATCAAGAAGAAGTAGGAACGCGAGTAGTGGATGGAGTATTAGAAGATATTCGTTTAGGAATGGAAATCAACCTTCCAAAATATTTCCAACGTCGTGTTGCTCAAGTCAAATATCTCGGCGAATTATACAATTATCGAATGGTAGAATCTGCTGATATATTTAAAGTTTTATACAGTTTGATTTCTTTTGGAATCACAATGAGCCATGAAGTACCATCTTCTTTAGATCCACCCGATAATACTTTTCGTATTCGATTAGCTTGTGTGTTATTAGATACTAGTGGCACATATTTTAGTAGTGGAAGCAGCAAACGACGTTTAGATTATTATTTAGTATTTTTACAAGCTTATTATTGGTTTAAAAGAACAGATCCGGTGTGGCAAAATATGGGCGGATTTCCTGTAGCAATAGATTATTTATTAAGAGACACATTAAATGCATTGCGACCCAAATTAACATTATTTGAAAGCTTTGAACAAGCTCAACAACAAGTTGAGAATGTTAGAAAAACATTAGGTTGGTCGTCTGTTGAAGAAGAAACACAAAGCACGGGTAATAGATCTTGTGGTTTGGATATTATCGCTGAAACAGACACTGAATTGGATGAAGAAATTGATGCGGATATTTCTGAAGCTGTAGATGATGGTACGACAACTGAAGATGAACAAGATACAAGTCTACGAGAAGATATAAGTGATGGAGAAGATGTTGAAGATGGTAACGAATCTGAAGAGGAAGATTCAGCTGCTGTGGATGATTCTACGGTTGATACAGAAACTGCAGCGCTACCAAGTCATCCTAAACACGTTAATTGTTCTGAAGATGATGAATTTGTATCAGCCCTAGAGCGTATGGTATCTGATAATATCCAAGAACGTATGAGAGATAGTGTGAAACCTTCACAGCTTGACATTTCGGTGCCAATGAGTGTTCGATCGGGAAAAAAAACTTATGAACAAATTAGAGATGCTGTTCCAGCCGCTGAAAACACTATGGACTTTACTTTAATGATAAGAAAAGGAAATAAGCAGGTTTATAGAAGTTTTAAAGCTAATGTTGATTCAGAATTAGCACAGAATTTAAGAGACCAAGAAATGGCAGTCAGAGCTGAAAAACAATGCGTTAAACGCTTAACGTTAAATATAACAGAAAGGCTGGAAGAAGAAGATTATCAAGAGATGTTAGCGGCCCAACAGAGACCTACAACTATGAATTTAAATAGAGAAAGAAAAAAATATCAACATCCGAAAGGAGCACCTGATGCAGACTTGATTTTTGGTCCTAAACGAGTTCGATAAAAATCGTTTCAGTTGTTTGTTATTAATTATTGTAATAATATTAAATATATTTTTATTTACATTACAAAAAATGATACAAATACGAATCCGAAAAAATACATATAACTAGATTAATGAATTATGAATGAAATAAATTAGTCAGCATCTTGAAATTGATCTTCGTCCATTTCTTGTCTGTGATCTCCTGCACCGTAGCCATTATGACTATGTTCTTCAATGCTTAATGCTTGCATATCTTGAATATTATCTCCAGCATCACCGCCACCTTCAAAATCCTCCATTCCTTCTTCAATCATATCTTCAAAAGCTTCATCTTCGTCTGTACTTACATCCTGAGGATCTGGATGTAATTCCTGGCAATCTCTAATAGCTTCATACATTGCTTGAAGAGCTGTTTTATCTTCCGGCTCAAAAATTAACTCCGATATATCATTATCTGATTCGTTATCCGAATCTTCGTCTTCATTTTGCTGTATATTATTCTCTGCTTCATTTTCGCCTGGTAGTTTAACATGTTTATCAATCATAAGATAAAGACATTCTGTTGGATAAAGATTTGCGTCTTTTGACAAAGCATGTAAGGAAATATGTGGATATTCTATAGAAAATCCTTGTGGTCCTTGCCATGAAAGCATGCTACAAAACATACATTTTTATAATCACACTTTTAAATCCGTTACTATTTCTAACCTTTCAGTTATATACAAAACACCAATTCCAAGTTCTCTATGATCCATCACAGCCTTGGTATTGTTCTGCTGATGTCTAATTATTGAATCGGGTTCTTTAAAATCACTTAAAACAATCATTTTGCGATTTAATTACAGTACAATTATTCTCAACACGCTTTCCCGCTGTCAATCTGTTGAACTTTCCAAAGTAACAACTTTCTTCGTATATTGGCGACACTGTTTCTGTCAGCTGTCATATTTTATTGAAGTGACAGGCGGTATTTCAGAATTTATTATAATAAATGTATTGAAAATATGGAGGAAGTACGTAATTTTTCATACACTGAAGTAATTTCATCAATAATGTTTGGTTTTGGAGATAATCAAACGCCAAATCCAGATACAGTGAAACTTGTTGAAAGTGTTGTTCTTAAACAATTGAGAGATATTTTATATGAAGCATCTAAAAATGCGGATCGTAGAGGAGTAAAAACAATAAATGCAGATGACTTATTATTTCTCATGCGTCGTGATCGACATAAAATGCAACGATTTATCAAATACATAGAATACAAATACAAAACTTTAACAACCATAAACTATAATGATCAAGATCCTAATAACTATTCTGATGTTACAAAAAATAAAGGAAAAAAATACGAAACGATTAGATTCATTATCGCCAACTTGGACGAAACAGGAGAACTATTAGATACGAACGAATTTGATAATATAAAACATGAAAGAATGTTAAGAGCAGAAAGAATATCGTCGTCTCTAGATGAAATGAAATATAAAGAATACGCTAAAGCTAGACAGGTTTCATTTTCTAGCAAGAAATATCCAAATGTATGCATTCATATTTAGTGTCGATACTATACTAATTTTTATTGTTTTTTGTTTTTTAGTGTAAAAAAGTTCGACAATGGGTTGATCCGCAAAATGAACTGAGTTTATCTGCACTAGCCGTTGAAATTTTAGAATTATTAGCATATAGTACTGTTGGGCATATTACTGATATGGCATTAATAGTAAGACAGGTAAAATTTTATACATTATATTTGTTTGAATTTTAAATTTATTATTTGATTTTAGAACGGTAAGAGAATCGCTGGAGATCCTTTGCAAATGTTGAGAGGAAGCTATTTTAATCCTTCAATGTTTAATGCACCCCATATTATGAACAATCAATTAAATATTAGTTTGGGGCAGCCACCAATATCAATTCGTGAAATAAGAGAAGTTTTACGACGGTATTATAATCCTCAAGTAGGATATGTAAATTTTTCAAACAAATCAATTCTGGGGAAGCGAAAATTGATGTTATATTAAATATAATTATGAAATTTGAAACGATTGAATTTTGTTTTTGTTACGTTTGAATTGAAGTGCGTCATTATTTGACGCTTGATGGCAGTAGTGTAGAAAATGGCATCTGTAGGTACGACTAATTTTGATTCTTTAGAAATTAAAACCCGTAGCATAGAGCAAACCCTTCTTCCTCTAATCAAACAGGTAATTTTATGTGGAATATTTTCAAATTTAATTGCATGCAATGTTTCTGTTTACCTATTTCGTTTTTAAGGTTAATGTACATGGGCGTGCACCTATTTGACAGATTAATATATATGTTTTACCTTTGATAATTATATTATGCGACAATTTTTCTACCACCATTGAATGACATATATTATTCAAATTCATAAAACATTTAATATATTTCCGGGAATATTAATTTGAATGAAAATATTTGGCTACAGTGCGCATGCTGTCGCTATATCCAGTAGCTCTCAAACAAACAAGTCAGTACTTTTTTATTTGATTATTGGTCGGTACTATAATCTATTTTTTTTTTCTATCTAGAAAAGACTAGGTCACACTGTAAAAAACTTTCAATCTAGTTATTTGACAACTGTCATTTAGTGACGTTTACAATTACAGATTTTAAAGTATTGCAATTTTCATAAATAATACAAGTAGTATGTTAATTTTAACAAGTAATGATAGTATGAGCGCAAATTTTGAAAGCATTTTCATCAATATATGTAGTTACTAATTTAAATATAATTATTCAATTTTGACAGTCACAAAAGATTTTAGAAGTTGTAAATTCAGAGTTGACAATTAAATATTGTCTATAATTTTTATCGCGATTTAAACCAATTAGAAATAAAGGTCAAACAATTCCTATCTTCCTCACACTGTCTTAAAAGAATGAACTATAGTCAATGAAAAATATTGTTTTAGTGTCACTGACAGCCGCTAGTGGCGCCATCTCTTAGTTTGTTGTAACCTAGTGTCAAATGTTTAAATGCAGGCTATGTTTATATTTAAAATAAACAAATGGAATAATAGTTCTTCAAAGACTCACAAAAATTTTTGTCTTATCATATATTCTATAATATGAGCTCAAAATAGTTCTAGGTGGATTGATATTAAATTTAATAACTCTGGTGTTCACATTGTTAATTTGAAATATGTAGGCCTGGTTGCATGAATGTTCATTAGCTAATAAATTCCTTGAAAATAAACAATATCAAATCGAATACATTTGTCAAAAAAATGCTAGACGTTGCTGTCAAAATTCCGATTTGTTTGTTTTTAAGGAATTCACTAGTTATTGAACGTTCATACAGTTGGGCAGTAGTATAGAAAAAAAAATTATCTGTCACATGCTTAAAGCCCGCTAGACACGATACAATATATCATCATGTTTCTCATACTGAATTCAAAATGATAATTTCTCTGGTGACTCATGCATAGAATAAAACTCATTTCTAATTTCGTAGATATATACGATCCAATTTTTCTCGTATAGAAAAATGACGTACGCATGCACAAGCGGAAATATCCAAATGTCAAGTTGTTTTCAACCTAAAAATAAAGACGATGTATGAATTTTACGCTACTTGCGGAATTATTGTTACCACATTAGTTATGGGTTGCATTATTAAAAAACGAAACAAAGTGAGTAAAAGACGTTGCAAACGTTCAATCTCGACGAAACCGTGGATAGACAGACGAGAGGCCGGCCGGAGCATTCTAAATATGCTTGAAAAAGAATTATTACAAGAAGATAAAGATGCATATTGAAATTTCATTCCTCAAATTCGCAAATTTAGTTTTAATGTCTGCTATAGTGGTATTTGGCCGCAATTATTTTAAACGTGTGATAATGCCAGTAACTGCCTGATTTCTGGCTCCATTATTATGATTTAGTGGATTTTTTACATACTAATCAAGTAGTTATTTAGTTTGAATATGAGACCAAGACATTCTAAAAGTATTCAAAATTTCAATTTTATTGTATTATTTATATTTAAATTGAATTATTTATCTGATTCTAGTTCTAATTAAGCGATCACAATAGACAACAGACAAGCTGTCAGAATGGCGCCAACGGCATTTAAATGTACTTTCACTAATATCGGTCCAATATTTTTGGTCCGTACGATTAAAATCATATGATATTCAAAATCACATGATATATCGGATAAAAAGTATATAGTACACGATACAATAAATTTCATATTGAAATTAAAGTGATAAAAAGAATGAATTCTTGGTTCGTGTATTACGGGCTTTAGAAAAATGTTAGTCAATCTTTTCTACGGCCACGTATGGGTGTCCTCAGATAAGACGCGATACACACTTTTTACACATAAATATGCATGAGAAGAAAATGAAACGACGGAATAATAAAATGAGCAATAAATATACTTCAACGAATGATACCCAAAGTAGCATATATACATACATGGCAAGGATTTAAAGTAATCACATTCAATTTTTACCCAGCATGGGCTTTCTAGGATGATGCATGCTTAGCGGAACAAATTTTTATAAATAAGAATATAGCGCAAAGATCAATACGTAAATATATAAATAGAATTTGTTGCAAAAATGGGTAAATAATTTGAAAATTATTTGATTTCATTTATTGCTCTTGTTTTGTTGTAAAGTAAATAATTTGTGGAAATGTATATATATTTTGAGGCGCCTCCACTATTGTTGTGAAAAATTTTAGCAGTATTAGAAAATAAGAATCTCCAAGTATCCTGATGGCTATGAAGTTTGATATTTGCTGTTTTGCAGTGAGAAACCTGCGCTGTTTGAAACTCTTCCTCAAATCAATATCATTGTAGTGATCCGCTCGTGTGCCGATACTCGGTACATTCGCTCAGTTGTAGCTCAAAGCAGCTCAGGGCAGCTGTAAGCTGTCTCTGTTGCAGCTGCGAAGAGTGAAAAGCCCGGGCTTCCATCAAACATATCAAAGTGTTTAAAGTATTGTGCACAACGACGTCTCGTAGGATTCGAACCTCGGCCTCCTGTATGGCCAGCATGGCGGCGCTATCCAACAGGCATCCGCATAATCAGGTAGCCACGACACGTGGGCTAACAATCATTATATTTTTATCTTTACATTATACACATCTTACGAAATATCAAAAAATTCTTTCGTGAATCATTAACATTTTTTTTAACACAGTTCAAATTATCTAATCATTTTATGTTTAATATCTTTTTGTATAATATATATTTGAAGGTTAAAAGACGACCGAAGCAATATATTTCAAATTCGGCTGTGAAATGGTGAAATATGGATGTTTCGATTTCGATTTAGATGTCGGTTGATGGTTGATAACGCAAAATGTATTTCTTGCTTGAAAATAGTGAACTGATATTCAGTTCATGTAGTGAAATATGAATTTATATAATATTTTTCAAACTCTTGATTTAAATTAAACTATGAAAGCGGTCAAGTAAATAGAAAATAAAGCAAAATGTTCTAACGACTTGATGCATCATTAATTATTTCATACTCCATTAAATCAGAGCGCCATACACAATTTCTTTACAGTCTTTTGTACAAATATAATAGAAATTAATTACTGAATAATAAATATTATGTATATTTTTTTAATTTAGTGAAAGGAAAATAATGACAAATATAAATATAAAATTTTTCCTTAGATAGAAAATCGGATTAAAATTTATGAATGAATAAATGAATAAAACTCTTCTTTTTACGATTAGTAATATGAGCGACTGTTGAATGTTGAATGTAGAACAAAGAGATTTATGTTCTATTCAACATTCTGTTCCATTTTTTTGCACCATAAATTCCACCCCGGTACTTTACAGCCGGAATTCTTTTAATGAAATGCCTTCCTCGCATTCAATCTGGCAGATAATAAATAATATCTTTATCTTTAAAGTAGACATTTTGCGAGCAGTTATCTTTGAAAAGAGAAATGTAATAGGTCCGGAAAAAGGCTAAAAGCTTTAGATTCAGAATGACAGTGACGAATCCACTTTATTTGTGTTTGATGGTACAATGGACGGCATGTAAGTGGAGGCGCTAACAAAACCACGAAAAAAGTTTAATCTCTAATGTTTACTACCCCTAAATATAGGTCAAAATTATTTGAATATTTCTCGGTTATTGCGCAGTTGGGCGCCTTTATGAAGCGTTTATATCATAAAATATCGTTATCACACGTTTACACGTTATGTCCATGTCACGTTCGTCTAACCGTGCCAAGAATTCCGTATTAAAGATCCGTGCTTAATGTGCCTCCTTTCCTGCTAAAAGCCATGATTATATCAAAGATTTCCTTTCATTATAACCTGTAATTGAAACCTAATTATTAAACTTTATTTACCAAAATTTTATTAGACTATCTGTCAGTAGTTGTATACTTTTGTTTGATTTATTGTTCTTTATATATTATGGCAATAAAGAATTAAATTGCGCATCAAGTAGTCATTGACTATACCCAGGATAGACAATGCAATTGCAATTAATAATTGTAGCAATTTTGGAAGCAACGACATCTGTTGATGTATGATTATCAATTTGTGCATCACAATTAACAAGAGCTGCGAATCTGTATGTTAGATATTTTATGGATATGTTTTAACACTTATTTAAAATAATTCTATATAAAAGGCTTATATATTTAATTATATACTTACTTTTCTATATTTTTTTCATGCTAAAAACGGTCTACGGCTCATACGATAGATATAAATAAATTGGAGATTTTAGATAATGTGAATTGTTGCTGTTCATTTACTTAATTTTTTTAGGAAGCTTGTATTAAATCGTGTTTGCATGAGAACCTTGGACTGTCTTTAGCAAAACTTTTAATCTTGATGAATGACAGATGATTTTATAATAACCCATGGTGACAAAAACAAACCCTCTCTGAAAAGGGCAAATTGGTAACGAGCGTTTAATTAATTAATTAATTATTTGGTACAAAGCTCCATTGTAATGATCGTACTGAATCATTTGTAAGGCAAAACCGAAACTGTTTAAAGTAGTCGAGTTTTCTAATGAAAATTTGATGTAGTTTTTATCTTCAGATGAATCGAAAGATTTTAAACGTTTAAAGATACGTTATAAAATTCGGTGGTAGTTGATATATATTTGTAAGAAAACTTATAAAACTGTTTTAAAACGCGTCGTACGGTTTCTAAGTTAACAGGATGAAAGTTACACAACGAATTTGGACGCAGCTATTACCGTCACAAGTTTATATAACTTGAAATTAATTTCCTTAATCTGATTTTCCGCTTCATATATTTTCCTTTGTTATTGCAGACGAGATTGTGAACTGAATTAGATTCCAGTTAATTATTACAGAAGAATTTTCATTATTTATTGTGGAAATGTTAATCACATCAGAATAAAATTGTGCATTTTCCAGTAAGATCTTTTCAATTTTGATTGATGTATGATTGAATTAAATTTAAATGTAACATAATTAAATTATGATAGATTTTGAGAAGCTTTCTTTGGCCCAATTAATTTCAATGCTTTTTCTTCACTTTATTCAATTATTACACGATTTCACGGTAATTTTTGAAAGTTTTGATGAATGAAAAAGTTTCAACAAAATTTTAAAACATTCATCATCGCATGATTAATGGTGAAGGCGCGTCAAAAAACATAATACAATCTTTAAGAATATGAACTTAATTCTTGCAATCAATAAGCAATGATTGCGTGGTAAGGAGCAATGAATATAGTTACTTTTTTTAGATTTCTACTTTGGTGGAGCATCGCGGTAATGTCGGAGGTCTTCGAGCGACGGCTGTGGCCCGCGTTGGCCAAGCCGTTAATCTTGCCGTGGAACGGTTTGTGACTGTGGGAGAAACTATCGCCGATGATTATTCCGAAGTAAAACAGGGCATGTATGAGGCCTGTAAAGAGGCCCGACAAGCTGGAGAAGCCATTGAGAGACTGTGTGAAGATGCTTGTGATGAAGATCCAGTAAATGATCGAGCTGGATTAGTTCGAGCTGCGAGATGTCTGCTTGGAGCTGTTACTAGAGTGTTATTATTAGCAGATATCGTAGTTGTAAAACAGTTATTACTTGCCAAAGACAAAGTAAATAATATTATTGAAATATTTTAATGATTTTAATCAATTTTTATTTTTAGGTTCAGCGCAGTTTAGGCCGTCTAGAATCAGTCACCAATTTTACAGAATTTGTAAAGGCGTTTTCACAATTTGGCGCTGAAATGGTAGAACTAGCTCATTTAACAGGTGACCGACAAAACGATTTAAAAGATGAACGACGACGTGCTCAAATGGGTGCTGCACGTCAAGTTCTAGAACGCAGCACCATGATGCTGTTAACATCTAGCAAAGCTTGTCTTCGCCATCCCGAGAGCCCGACGGCGCGTGAAAATCGTGACACAGTATTTTGTCAGATGCGACGAGCCATGGATTTGATTCATTACGTTGTAAGAGATGGTGTTTTGAGTGCAGAGCTTGCGCCAGCTCAAGACGATGAATGGGACAGTGATAGAAGTACAGTCGCTGCGTGCATTAAGCATCTAGAGCAGTTACTTGAATTAGCAAAGGTTACTCTGGAACCTAGTTGCCAAGAGAACTTATCAGCTGCACTAGAATCAGTTCTTGAAAGAACACAGGACTTTACTGATTCAGCATACACGTCACATGAACATCGGGAAAATATACTTCTTATAAATGATCGTATCAAGACTGAATTGGATCATTTACTTGGTTTGTACGCCAATGTATTGTCGTATGATTCAGCAACTCCTACCACTAAATGTCCTGAACTCGATGCTGGAGTCACTTCCGTCTTAGATGCTGTACATGAACTTAGTAGACAGCTTTCCGCAACTACTCTTCAACAAGTGAGTGACATGAATCAAGTTAATTACATTAATGAAACTATAATTTTTAGGCAAGTGAATTAGGGGCCGTAACAAAGCAAGGCCACGAATTAGTGTCAGTTCTTCGTTCATTAGCACTTGAACCGGAACCAGAAAGAATGCACCATGCTACAGACACTTTTCACGATACAATAGATCACATTTTAGAAGTTTGTAAACTATTACGTCATGTTGCTCTTAGTGAAACACTTCAAGTTTGTGCCCGGTTCACTGAAATAAATTTGAGAGTTTATGGACCCCAAGTTGTAACCGCCGCAAAAACCGTATCCGCTTTTCCTAATAGTAAAATAGCTCAAGAAAATTTGGAAGTATTTGCTGATATGTATCAGTGGTTAGTTTCCGATGTAACTACTGTTGTTAGAGACGTTATTGATGCGAGTCAAGCCAAGCCCGAAAAACAAGTTTATATGTCTTTGCCAAGACCTGGGGTAAATACTTTCACAATATTTTTTTAACATAACTTATATAATTTTATTTTTAGAAACACGGTACAACATCAAAACCCTTAAAAGCAGTTCGTTTAGATTCTGAAGAACAAGCTAAAATAGCAAAAAGTGGTCTAGAAATGAAATTAATAACATCAGAAATGGACGCAGAAACTGAAAAATGGCAAGAAAGCGGTGCACAATTTGAAGAAAATAACGATATAGTAAAACGAGCAAAAAATATGTCCGCAATGGCTTTTAGCATGTACCAATTTACTCGCGGAGAAGGTGCACTAAAAACTACACAAGATCTTTTCACTCAGGCAGAGTATTTTGCTGAAGAAGCTAATAGGTTATATAAAGTAATCAGACAGTTCAGTTATCAAGTTCCTGGTGGCGCAAGTAAAAAAGAACTTTTGGAACATTTAGATAAAGTACCTACCTTTGTACAAAGATTACAATTTACTGTTAAAGATCACACGGTAGGAAAAGCTGCTACTTTTACTAAAGTTGATAACGTCATTCAAGAAACAAAGAATTTAATGAATGTTATTAGCAAAGTTGTTACCACGTGTTTCGAATGCGCTACAAAGGTAAGATTGAATTTAATTTTTATGAATTTTACATTAATGAAAATATGTATTAGTACACCGTTTCGATGCCAGCACGTGTTAGGTTTCCTTGCAGTTCGTTGGATGGTCGTCTTCTACCTTTTCCTCTTAGTCCTCAGGCATTAAAGCGTCTAGCTAATTTGACCAGCAATCCATCGTATAGAATTATTAAGAATTTCAGTCCGTATGCAACTATGCCACGGTAGAAAGTCACAATATTTCTAATTTTCTATTTGTAAGATTTTCATTAACATTTACTTAAAACATTTAATGACGCAACTTTATTAATTTTTGTGTTAACAATTAACCGGTTAAAATATCGTCATGATTTTTTTGTTATTAACAGATAAAATAATAATCGATATCTAGGAAATGATGTATTAATATAGATGTTTTTATTTGTTTTAGTACAAATTAGAATTTCGTGGTGCGGGTGGTGTTGTCGGTAGAGGCGAAGGATGCGGCGAAGGTTCAGCAAGCGGTAGTGGTGGCGGAAGTGACAACAAAGGTGTGGGAGCGACTTCAGGCGATGGGAGTTTATGACAAATGGGGATGTCCCGGCGCAACAAGGGAGATTCGCGACGTACACGAGTCTCCTTCTTGTTGTTCTAGGGACATCAGCCAACAATCCAATTCATCCTGTCTTCGTACAATAACAGTTGGTATAAGCCTGGCTTTCAATGGAATCTATCAGTATCAATTTGTGGCCTAAAATACGTCACTAGATTTAGAGCTAACTACTGATTACCACCAGCTGACTTATTTGTTCTGTTTTTGTTATAGAAGATCATTTCTAAATAGAGCTCAGGTATAATTAACTTACTTTTACTTATTACATACATAGTTAGCTAGTTAGTTAGAGGAAACTGCATGACTAAAATCAATCATTGAACAAGGTATTAATTAAAAAAAAATAATAATAATAATATAGATAAAGAAAAAGGCTGTTTGAGAAATTTAATTTTTCGTATGATACGTTGTATAATGTATTTCTGTGTTATAATTTCAGTTAATAAAATGTTAGGTAAGTAAGAAGAATTTGAAGCAAGTAAACAATCAGATAATACAGCTATTATTATAATCTACTTCCATTTATTGAGTGAGACTGCTTACATATTTGTGGGTGCGTTAAATTAGCCCTCTTAATTTAATAAGAAGAGTCAAGAAAAATAATTTTTGAGAAAATGAGAGGGTTAAATTATAATTTGTTGTCAGTATGTTTTGTACAATATTCAGCATAAATGTGTCTGTATAGCTAATATAACGTGATCTCGTAGTTTAACATAATATTAAAAAAAAATAATGTGCTTTAATTTATGAATGTGAGTCATTATTAACAAATATAACAATATGTGTAAGTCTTTTTTTCTTTCTTTCTCACTTGAAGCCAGTGAAAAAGAAAGAAAAAATTATACCGAGTAATGTTTATTTCTGAAAATTTTCAATTTCTTAATAATTTTATAAAATCTTCAATGTACACACTTCCCTTAGTGTTGTATTTTTCACTAAGATTGAAATGAATGTTTAAAATATTAGAAGCAGTAGACTTTCGGCGTAAGCGCCATTCAGACTGTCGATATAATTAGACTTCAGTACCTACTAAATATTTTTATTTAAACCATATATTTTAGATAGAAATTGTTGGGCATAATCTAAATTCAATCATCATTATTGAATGGTGTATTTTGTACAACAATTAGTATATGCCGTAGATTTTTAATATTCGAATTTATTTGATGACAAAATCTATAACTGGACATCTTAGGACAAAAAAATTAAATCCAAATGACTGTTTCCCCTTACAATCATTAAAATTTACCCAATATCTATAGATATTCATTACTAGTATAATTTTTTATACGTAATTAGATATAGTTGTATATGAAACAAATCTATTTACTATCTTTCTCTCAACTTAGAACGTTCGTTATAATGGCAAATGTGAATTAACAGATTCATTTTCAATCTTAGAATGTTATCAAAATGTAGTAGTAAAGAATATTTTAAATATTGACTATTTTTGAGATAAATTATTGGCATTTTAAGAAAATCATAATATTTAAAATATTTTTAAATTTGAAAGGTACTAATTATAAGTGTATATGGGATTTTGAAGAGAAGATGTTGGATGAAACACCATCTAATTTTGTGTTATCGATCAATGTGTGCTGGATTTTCAAATACAATCACGACAATTGGAGTTCTTTGTCTTTCTTTACAGCACTTTCACAAATCCTTCTTGTGCACTCTTATATATTTGTTTCTATTCATTTCTTCGTTTTTTTTTTGTTTTTTTTTTCAAATCTTTTGCTAATAGTATGTACATAAAGTAATAGTTTATTATTCGAATTGTAATTTGTAAAAGGCAGAGTTCATATGGCCTTATCTTCATTATATTTCTCAGGAGATTAATTGAACGATAAGTATTCGCGTTTGCTCTACAGCTGAACACATTTATGTAATAACTATTTTTAATAATCACTTAAAATACTAAAAAAGTATCCAAAATTAAATCTATGTTTCAAGATTTCTACACATCTGACCTTAGTTTAGAGAATAGAAATGATTTTCAAAATAAAAGTGTCGAAATGTTGATGAATCTTGAAGAACAATAGATTAAAATAATTTCAATTAATGTAATGTACTTGTATTTTACATATTCGTTTTTTATTACAAAAAAATTCAATGTGATGCAGGTAAATAATAGTTAATGGTTATTGTTCAATGTTTGTAAATAATTATTGACTGCCAAATTGTAAATTCGCTGCAAATTAGGAAAAAATAAAAAGTATTATTTTCATTATAAAATAATTTTGCTGTCTTCATAAATAAAATTTTAGTCAAGTGGTTCCATCTGTCATACGAATATTTAACCATTCTACTGACAGCTAACCAGTGTGCAGCATATCTATGGTCTGTCAGCAGTTGTTAATATAACCTATAATTTTGTATATTTTTCAGGAAAATAATTCAATATGAGGAAATCAGCAGCTCCATCAAAGAAATTTAAAAAACCAATTGAAGGAGCATCATCTGCAGGTTCAACTAACGAAAATATCCTTGAATTAAAACCAAGAAGTTTGACAGATGATAATGCAAAGATTCGATCAACTTCCCAAGTACTAAATCTTTTAAAAGGGAATGTTGTTGAACACAATAAAAGCGATATAATTAAAGAAGTAAGAAACACATCAATTGAAGGAAATTCAAATAAATTGTTTTACAATATAACATGGCGCAAGAAAACTTGTAAAAAACATAAAACTTGGCAAGGTGATGGAATGTTAGAAATAAATGGACAATGTGGTGTGTTAAAAGACTCTGATGGAAAAGTATTAGGCCGAGTTGGAAATTTGAAAATTGAATTAATTGAAGATGGATTCATTTTGTCGTAAGTAATAAATTTTATGTTACTATTTTTCCTAAAATCTTATTTTTTAGTGTTGGTGATAAAGATGTTCAAATATTAGATAAAATTACGAATATTGATGAGATAAATGTAAAACGTGCGTTAGAGGATGTAAAGAGAGAACCAGTTCCAAAAAAACAAAAGTTGAAATCGTCAACACCACTTTTATTACATTTAAGTTCTACAGTTAAAAAAAAGCAAGCCAAAGTAGTTGATTCTGAATTATTGATTTTACCACAGCCTCCTCCAGCTCATCAGGTAATAATTGAACATTTTCTTTAATTATTTTTCATTAGTATGCGGTTTTAGTGGAAGTTTAATGTGAATAAAATGACCATTACTGAAGTATGTGTAGATCCTTATCTTGCTCGAGTCTTGAGACAACATCAGAGAATTGGTGTTATATTTTTATACGAATCTATTTTAGGTTTCAAACAGCAAAATAGTTTCGGAGCAATTTTAGCAGATGAAATGGGCCTGGGGAAAACTTTACAATGTATTACATTGATCTGGTATATTTTTTTATGATCAAATCAATATATGTATACATAGATAAACATTAATTATTATTTTTAGGACATTATTGAAACAAGGACCTTATGGAGGAACTCCTATTATTAAAAAATGTTTAATAGTCACTCCAAGTAGCCTTACAGAAAATTGGGAAAAGGAATTTCTTGGTTGGCTAGGTAGAGAAAGAATCGGAATATTTTTGATCGATAGCAAAAATAAACCAAAAGATTATACTAAAATATCACATGTTCCTGTTGCTATAATCTCTTATGAAATGTTTGTTCGTTATTTTGATGATCTAAGTGGAATAACTTTTGATTTATTGATTTGCGACGAAGGACATCGTTTAAAGAATAATTCAGTAAAAGCTGCAGTCTTATTAAAACAATTGAAGTGTAAACATCGCATTATTTTAACCGGTACACCAATACAAAATGATTTACAAGAATTTTATTCCCTTTCTAATTTTGTGAATCCGGGAATTTTGGGTTCGAGCTTGGAATATCGGAAATATTACGAGGAACCAATCATAGCTTCTAGAGAACCAGATGCTGATGAAGATACTAAAAATTTAGGTGAAGAACGGGCCAAAGAATTGAGTAAAAAAACCAAACATTTTATTTTACGCCGAACTCAATCTGTTTTAGATAAATATTTGCCCACGAAAACAGAATGTGTTATTTTTTGTAAATCTTCTCTATTACAGCAAAAGCTATATGTTGCTACTCTTGATTATTGGGAGAATCGAGATTTGTTGAGTCGAGAAATTGTCCATTTGAATGTTATAACTGCCCTAAAAAAAATTTGTAATCATCCTTGCCTGATTCGAAATATGAGTGATTCTAGTACCGTTTTAAAACAAAAATTATCTGAAATTTTATCAAATAATAGTGAAATATCAATAGAAGATTCTGGTAAATTAAAAGTATTGTTAGGTTTAGTAAAAACTGTACTAGAATTAAAAGAGAAAATTGTGATTGTATCTTCATACACACAAACGTTGGACCTTTTAGCAGATATATGTCGTACAAATCGCTATAAATTTACCCGTCTTGATGGTTCTGTGCCTTCCAATCAGCGATACAAAATAGTCAGTGCTTTCAATGATAAATTTTCACAAGATTCAATATTTCTTTTAAGTAGTAAAGCTGGTGGTGTTGGTTTAAATTTATTTGGTGCCTCCCGTTTAGTTCTATATGATTCAGATTGGAATCCTGCGACAGATTTACAAGCGATGGCCCGAATTTGGCGCGAAGGTCAAAAACATTCAGTCTTTCTCTACCGTTTTTTAACAAGCGGAACAATAGAAGAGAAAATTTATCAAAGACAAATTTCTAAAATAGATTTAAGTAATGCTATTGTTGAACTCAATAACAAAAATTCTGTTAAACTTTCTGATGACGAATTGAAAGATTTATTCAGCCCGGAGTTTGAATGTGATTCGTTGACACACTCTATGTTAAACTGTCAATGTTTGGGTACTGGTCCAATTTTGAAAAATAATGAAAATATTCTACAAAACTTTGAAGAAAGAAAAAGTCAATTGGGTTTGGAGGAAGATGTTCAAATAAGTAAGGAAAATTTGAAAATGAATCATTTGATGCAATGGGAACATTATAAACATCCAATAGATGTCCAAATATTAAAAACTTTAGGTTTGAACAATGCCAAGAACGAAATAACATGTATTTTTCGTGATAAATGTGATATAGTCCTTTCTTGAAAATAAAGCTTTTGTGATACTTGTAATTACTGCATGACTGCTATATCTTAATTTTTTCTTGACTAAAATATTCGTTGTATTATCTCACATATTATTAATTGATTATAGCATTATTGTTACACTTGAATTATTATTTTTTTGATCAGGATACTTATCAAATTATTTCTTATACCAAATCTAATAATTACAGCACGATTGTTATACCTCAATTCATCTGTAAAACGATTCTGAAATTTCTAATAAAAAAACCATACAATTTTTTTCTGATTGTGAAATCTATCATATCACTTGTCCATCCAATATGATAATTTTTGCATGATTACTAAACCTTTGTAACTTTATAAAACGATTTTGTCTTAAAAAATTAAATCTTACGACGTAGCACACTTTTTCATTCAGAAATGGCAGAACAAATCTAAATATTGATTTTCGTTTAGTTTGTCTATTCCTCAGGACGTAATGTATCTTTCTATTCACAGGTAGCGAAACAAGTGATAGATGAAACCCTTTCCAAATGTAGCAGGAAAAAGTTTTTATTTACTGTTTAAAAACCAGAAGCTGTCAAACAATAGTTTGCAATACTACGGATAGACGGCAAATATTTGCAGAAATTTTTAATAGAAGTAAAATAAATTATTGGAAATTCTAATTTAATATAGATATTTGACAATATTCTGTGAATATCAGACTCTGATTATAATCGTGATATTCTCAATTGAAAATATAATAATTTATTCAGTTGATAGCTTCGCCTAGTCGCTTAAAGAGGTGCTGCATTAAGCTTTGCACTATTTCTCAAAGATGGCATGAATTAATAAAGGTTGCATTTGAATAAAAAATCTGTCCTATTAAAAATATTATTTATTGTAGGTCCGATTACGAAACTAATTTTGCATGCACAGTGGCGTGATTGTTCAATTAATTGATTATTCAATGATTTCGGTGGGGATTGCTTCATTATCAATGCACAATTGTGTGAACTATTCATTTGTATACGGATTGTTTAAGAGAGAAGTCGATTCTTGTGGTGTATCCAAGAACTTTTGTAATATGTGCGCAGTTGCGGAAATAAAGAACAGTTCTTGTGTTTAAAGTGATTTTAACAATATACATCAAACTATTTATTATATTTTAACTGAAATATATCTTGAAATTGCTACAGTTTTGGGAACTATTATACTATTGGTGAGTACTGGACTGATACTAATAATTTTTTTCTGTTTAAGGAATCCATCAGTTGAGATTTAAGAGGTTGCTACCGTTCCTCCAGGATAAAGATGCTGAATCCAATTCAATTTGAATCCGAGACGTTGATGGGAATATGAGGCCGAATTTGGAGTCCGAGTTTCAAGGAGCTACAGCCAATTCCAAGAAGGAACTTAATATTTTTCTTTTCAGTTTCCTTTCAGAATCCTTTCTCTCCTGTATGACTGTGTGAAATGTTTTGTGAGTTTGTATGCAAGTTTGTGTTTAAAATTGGTGTGAATTCACACATACACACAAATAATATACGCGACGCTTCGAGTTCGGGGGTTGCGGTCTACTTCAGAGGGGGTAGCAGTCCAGGGGGTTTGAAGCAGTGTACTCATTCCGAGTACACTTACTTTTGTTCGTTTTGTTACGGATAGGCTTGCTATGATTGTCTGTGTCGAATCTCTCGTACATAATAGAGTTTACGTAAAGTGGTTTAGCTACCCACTTTTAGTTAATCACTGGCGTATGATTGGTAGAGTCACAGGAATGCGTGTCGAGGGCCCCGACACAAGTTCTGAGACTTGTATGACATAGACATGATGGCATGGTACTAATCTAGTAGCTACTATAAATAGTAGTTCTATCCCGTTAATACGGCAGTAACAAACGAACAAGGGTCGTTAGGGCGATCTTTTGTCAGATAAATTCCCCCTAGAGGGGGGAGTCTAGCGATTGTACAATGACGAACGCTTTATCGGTATATACTTTTACGAAACCAGTTAAACTGGTGTGTATTCATACGAAACTGATAATAGCAGTATCACAGTGGGTGACCCAATGGATGGTAAGAGCCGCTATTTGGTTCATTCCAAATGATTGCGGGTTTGGTTTCATTCCAAACTAGGCTCTTATTGTCTGGTCGTTAAACCAGTGCTGTGAGAGTACTCATTGTGCAGTTTATCTGATAATTGTAAAGCCCTAACGTGAAGTTGATGAGCCAAGCAGTTCTGCCAAGCAGTTCCGCCAAGCAGTCCCGCCAAGCAGTTCCACCAAGCAGTTCCACCAAGCAGTTCCGCCAAGCAGTCCTACCAAGCAGTCCTACCAAGCAGTCCCACACAAGACAGACAGTTGAGGAAGAGACGCTCAGCGCTTTTAGTGGTAAACTAAAAACTTAAAAAATATTTCATCAACAAGAAATAATTTTTATTTTGTTTGTTTAGTTGGGCGTCTTGAATCGACTTGCTGCCTTGAACCACCAACCAGGCGGTCAGATAGAGGCGCTCTTCGATTTTACTGGCAAGTTAATTCAAATATTTTCATTTTAAAATTTGAAGTAATATCAAAATATAAAAAATTTTTGGAAAATCATTTTTAAATTTAAATTAAAAATTAATGCATGACATTTTTGATAACTAATTTTTATAAATGGCGCTATTCTATCAGTTTATTGATTTTTTTTTTACTTTACAGAAGGGCGCTACTTTCTGGCCGTTATCCGTTATCCAAGCCGGAGGCCTGAAGACCAAAGCCAAGTCAGAGGCACTCCAGCTCTCAAATAGTAAGTCGCATTTATTAATTTTACTAACTGCTCCCTTTTCTAAATGAGAAAAACCAGTAGCGGATTAACATATTTGCCAAGTAAAGGCTGGTCAATTCACTATCTTACCTCTACAACTGTCAGTTCCTTGGTGTTTTACCATAGAATATAGAAACTTGCGATACCGTTGAATGTACAATAAAAGGGAAAAGGGAAAAATCATAGAAAGATCAGAAAACCGTCCTACAGAAATTTTTCTGATCTTAGTGAGAGACTAAAAAAAACCCAGTCTCCAAATTTTTCTAGGCTCAAGCCTATACTCAGCCTGCTGGTTAATCCGTTAGTGGGAGAAACAATTTTTCAAATAAATAAGTTCAAATGTCTGCTTTAGAATATTCTTAAACTCTTTTTTCACGTTTTATCAAATAAAATGGAAGTTGAATACTAGTACAAATACATAATTTGAACTTGATTTTATTTTAAAATTGTTCTAAAAGTCAAAACATATTTTAGAATAATTGATAAATAGATTTCCAACAATATTTCCATGGCTTTTAATTAATTTTAGAATTATTTCTCGTTTAACATTTATGAAAAAGTATAACGCTTAGACCGTATTTGGAGACGAGTCACTAAAATTATTGACCGAATGTCATAATGCTTACAATATTTTTCTTTAACGCCGTCAACGTTAAAATTTTCACATTATTGACAAGTTGACATTCTATGATACAAACATGAAGTCATAAAAATTTGACTGCTGCACTTACGCATTAAAATATTGATCAGAAATAATAATGTTATGGAAATATTGTTAGGAAGTGACTAGTAAATATTATTTTGTATTTAACATGGATATTAATTTTGGTTTATTGTTTCTTTTCAGGAGCTGAGAGTGTCATACCCTTGGCCGTCGCGACGCTGCGGTGTGTGTATGTGTGTGTATGAAAGGTGGCCACCTGAATGAATTGTGTGTGATGTGTGTGATGATTAATTATTGTATTTGTGTTATGATTTAGTATGTTTCCTTTCTTATCCGCCCGCGGGCCCCCCCCCATCTAGTGGAGGCACCTTGTCGGGGTGATGGGGCTTAATCAACTTTGCGAAACAAAGTATTAATTTTGCGAAACAAAGTATCAATCAACTTTGCGAAGCAAAGTATCAACTTTGCAATTGCAAAGTTGAGAACTAAGATCTCCACAATTATTTATTCATGTTTTATTATTTTTTTTTTTGCAACTGAATAATAATATTCATTTCAGGCGTTTAACAATATGTTTTTGCAGCTAAATAATATTTTGGGAATTTATTATTAAACTACCCTTCATATATGAAGGGGGCTTAATTAATAAATCTCCCGGAGACGGGGAACCTATGCCCAATTTCTCTTTTGATTTCACTAAGTAATAAGTAAAAGTAAGTATTAAATCGTCAAAATTCAAATTTCGAAATTTGGATGGAAATATCCGTTTTGAGCATCCCTGAATCCATTTTGACTGTGCTTGGCATCGATGTATATAATTTGCAAATCTCAAAATTCATCCATCGACTGGGCTGAGAGCGCACTTTACTTGACAGTTTTTTTTTTTGGATAAATCCAAAACGATCAGATTTTGTGTTTGAATATGCAAAAAATATATCCAGTGATGTACAGGTAAGTCACGTCAGATTTTTGTGTATAAAGAGCGGCTTATTAATAATATTTACTTACAGAATACATGGAAAGGACTGCGGGACCATTGACAAACAGCTCTACATTGTGCCCCGAAGAAGATAAGAAAATTTACCCAAATACTTAACATATATGAATGAAATGTCATATTTTATTTCGAATAAATATAAAAATTAAACTGTTTTCAATTTTTATTATTGTTTCAACCTTATATTTTGCATCTAATAATCAAATCTCGTATGAAGAGTCATGGAATAAATTTGTGCGGGTTAGTGTCGCGCTTTAAATTCGCCGAAATTAAATAAAATCGTTGAATTATTGATCTTATTATGACTTCAAAACAGTTGAGTGTGAAAATTTATGGAAATATGTTTGAAAATATATTTTCCCGGGCAAGTGCGGGTTAGTGACGCGTTTTAAATTCGCCGAAACGAAATATACTAGTCAAAAAGTGAATAGGTGTCTACATGAACAAATCGCCTTAATCTACTTTCGAGGATAAAATCTGCAGGAGTGAGCAAATCGGTGAGCCAAAAAACTAAATTGAAAGCAATCGGTGAGTGTTTTTAAGATTATTATCAGTTTAGTTTATTAGGTTTTAAATAGGCAAACCTTTTAGCATGATACATGCTCTAAATGTATACCAAGTTTTATCACTGTAGGTCAAACAAGAAATGAGTTGTCCATAACTCACGAACGGTACAATTGAGACAGTTGAAAGTTAGTATACAAGGCACTCGCTCTAGGCTCTACATGAATACCGAGTTTTGTAGGCCTAGGTGAGCTATTATCCGAGTTCGTATATCAGCCTACTTAGGCCTATAAAACTTGGTACACATGAAGAGCATGAAGCAAGTACCCTATAAACCAAAAATGAACTCCCTACATTCAACCGTTCATGAGTTATTGATGAAAAACCAACTCGAATTCTGATTAGTCCAAGGAAACAAATGAATGGACCAATCAGAAGTTTTTCATCAATTACTCATGTACAGCACTAAGACAGTTGAAACTTGATATACGAAGTACTCGCTTTAGGCTCTACATGTATGGCAAGTTTTATTACTGCAGGTCGCACGGCAATAGAGTTGTCAATAACTCGAAAACAAATTAACGTAGGCACTTGTTTTTTATTATACATGGTTAACGCACTGGTCTTGACATGTATACTGAATTTGATCAAATTCCTTTGGTTAGGATCAGAGTTACAGTTTTTTGCTAACAACTCTAAAACAAATGGACATGGGCACTTGTTTTTTGATATACATGGTTTACGCTCTGGTGTTGATCTAATTCCTCGGGTTAGAATTGTCGCAGTTGCCGATTGATCGACTAAATTAGAGGAGATGTTGCTGTGTAAATGTTTTTTGTTTGTTTAGTGTCGTATAAAATCTACACCCAATTCTATTTCCGACTCAATCTATTTCTTAATATAAAAAATTGTTACCTAATGTAACAAATTAACCATTGTTGTAATAAAAAATCAATCATGCTGCTCGATTTTGTATAAAATTTGTTCAGAGAGATTTTGTCCAAAGAGGTTTTGTCCAAAGAGGTTTTGTCCGAAGGGATTTTGTCCAAAGATGTTTTGTCCAAAGGGGTTTTGTCCCAAGGGGTTTTGTCCAAAGAGGTTTTGTCCAAAGAGGTTTTGTCCAAAATGATTTTGTCCGGAGGGGTTTTGTCCAAAGGGGTTTTGTCCGGAGGGGTTTTGTCCAAAGGGGCTTTGTCCAAAGGGGTTTGTCCAGAGGGGTTTTGTCCAAAGGGGTTTTGTCCAAAGGGGTTTTGTCCAAAGGGGTTTTATCCGAAGGGGTTTTGTCCAATAGGATTTTGTCCAAAGGGGTCTTGCCCGAAGGGTATATAATTATTAGAATTAACTTTTATTTCAAATGAGGGGATATCTAGCTTTGTCATCTTGATACGTCCGCCTTTCAATAAATTTCCGGTGTAAGTTCAAAAGACTATAGGCTTCGTGAGTTTAATTTTGATCATTTATCGTGTAATACAGGAGTCGGCAACCTATTTCGGACGGCGGGCCATTTTCACAATAAATTTTTTTATGCGGGCCGCACATTGAAATGTAAAATGTAACTTGAATAGTGCTTTTATGTCATATACGAGTATAAATATTATTAAAAATAAATATTGGTACTTTGGCGGGCCGCAGGTTGCCGACCCCTGATGCAATAGAATCAGATATACAGTTTTTTTTGCTTATAACTCGTTAACAAAAAAACATAGGCACTTGTTTCTTGATATACATGGTTTACGCACTAATCTCGACATGTATACTAAATTTGATGAAATTCTTTAGGTTAGAATCAGAGTTACAGTTTTTTGCTTATAACTCGAGAACAAATGAACGTAGGCACTTGTTTTTTGATATACATGGTTTACGCACAGGTCTTGACATGTATACTGAATTTGATCAAATTCTTTCGGTCAGAATCAGAATTACAGTTTTTTGCTAATAACTTGAAAACAAATGGATGTAGGCACTTATTTTCTTTGGTATACATGGTTTACACACTGGTCTTGACATGTACACTTAATTCGATCCAATTTTGTCCAATAGAATCAGAGATACAGTTTTTTGTTTATAATTCGGAAACAAATAAACGTAGGCACTTGTTTTTTGATATACATGGTTTACGCCCTGTTCTCGACATGTATACTGAATTTGATCAGATTTCGTCCTATAGAATCAGAGATACAGTTTTCTGCTTAGAACTCAGAAACAAATGAACGTAGGCATTTGTTTTTTAGTATACATGGTATACGCACTGGTCCTGATCCTGACATGTATCCTAGATATGATCAAATTTCGTCCAATAGAATCAGAGATACAGCTTTCTGCTAATAACTCGGAAACAATAGAAGGTAGGCAATTGTTTACTGATTATACATGGTTTACGCATTGGTCTTGACATATGAACTAAATTTGATCAATTTCCTTTGATTTGAGACAAAGTTACAGTTGTTTGCTCAGAACTCAGAGACGAATGAACGTAGGCACTTGTTTTAGATATACATAACAAGTGCCTACGTTCATTTGTTTTCGAGTTATATATAATTAAATAGAAAAGTTTAGACCCCAACTATACGTATATCAGCGGTTTTTGCACTATTAGTAGGATATAGATGTTTTCAAAAATTGAAATTACGGAAAGTACCCTTCAAAATTTTACAATTCACTTTCTTCTAGGTGCTTCTTAATTATGCCTGATGCCTACAGTAAGAAGAGTTCGAAGATTTCCTCTCCTAGACAGGTAGCCTTCACCACGGCTGATGAGTCCTGTCTACCCATGATTTTTTTTTTTTAACTCGGAGTAATTTTCTGCTAGACGGTTGTCCCAATGTCCGGATACACGAACTCCTGCCAGACATCCGACCATGGCTGGACAGATCACATGGTGAAGTAGATTTTCACTTGGCCCAGGTGATAAGCGGCCATGGCTGTTTTCAAAAGTATCAATACAAAATAAATAAACCTAACCTAACCTAACCAAAACCTAACCTAACCGAAACCTAACCTAACCAAAACCTAACCTAACCGAAAACTAACCTAACCGAAACCTAACCCAACCAAAACCTAACCTGATCGAAACCTACCCTAACCGAAACATAACCTAACCGAAACCTACCCTAACCGAAACCTAACCTAACCGAAACCCAACCTAACCGAAACCTAACCTAACCGAAACCTAACCTAACCGAAACCAAACCTACCCGAAACCTAATCTAACCGAAACTCAACCTAACCGAAACTTGACCTAATTGAAACCTTACCTAACCAAAACCTAACCTAACCGAAACCTAACCTAACCGAAACCTAACCCAACCAAAACCTAACCTAATCGAAACCTTCCTTAACCGAAACCTAACCTAACCGAAACCTACCCTAAGCGAAACCTAACCTAACCGAAACCTAACCTAACCGAAACCTAACCTAACCAAAACCTAACCTAACCGAAACCCTACCTAATCGAAACATAATCTAACCGAAACTTAACCTAACCGAAACAGCCTAATTGAAACCTTACCGAACCGAAACCTAACCTAACCGAAACCTAACCCAACCAAAATCTAACCTAATCGAAACCTAACCTAACCGAAACCTAGCCCAACCGAAACCTAGCCCAACCGAAACCTAACCTGACCGAAACCTAACCTAACCGAAATCCAACCTAACCGAAACCTAACCTAACAGAAACCTAACCTAACCGGAAATTAACCTAACCGAAACTTAATCTAACGGAAACCTAACCTAACCTAACCTAACCAAACAGAAACCTAACCTAACCGGAAAAAAACCTAACCGAAACTTAATCTAACGGAAACCTATCCTAACCTAACCTAACCTAACCTAACCTAACCTAACCTAACCTGGGTTAGGTTTCGGTTAGGTTAGGTTTCGGTTAGGTTAGGTTTCCGTTAGATTAAGTTTCTGTTAGGTTAATGTTAGGTTAGGTTAGGTTAGGTTAATGTTAGGTTAGGTTAGGTTAGGTTAGGTTAGGTTAGGTTAGGTTAGGTTAGGTTAGGTTAGGTTAGGTTAGGTTAGGTTAGGTTAGGTTAGGTTAGGTTAGGTTAGGTTAATGTTAGGTTAGGTTAATGTTAGGTTAGGTTAGGTTAGGTTAGGTTAGGTTAGGTTAGGTTAGGTTAGGTTAGGTTAGGTTAAGAATGCCTCGAGGTCATTGGGAAACAATGGCCGGAGCAGGCATTCATTAGAACCAAGCTTGTGGAGGGTGACATATATCAAGCGGCAGCAGACAGTGTCATACTGCACAACCTTAAAGATAAGCGACACAGAGGAAACGGAGGGGTGATGGGTTTCTTCCCGCAAATGGAAGAAGGGCAGAAAATCACACACATCAAAAGTAATTACAAGAAAAAGGAAGGGGAATCGCAGAGCAAGAGTGTGTTCTGCTTTAGCCCTGAATACGAAAATGGAATGCCCACGGTGGGGTCAATGTACGAAATACTAACAGAACTCAAACAAGAAACGATCAAAAGCCAATATAAGAAAATCTCGATGGCCAACATTAGATGTGGCAGGGAGACAATTGAATGGGGTAGAATCAGAAAAATGATGGAGGTAGTGTTCTGCGACGTAGACGTGACTATAGAACTATATGTGCAAAGAAAAAGACCTAAGAAAATCGGCCCAAAAGACGCTAAGGCCAAAACACCGGCGCGTGTAAACCCAAACAAGGTGACGGACAAAGCGGGCAAGCGTGAACCAAGAAGAAGTAGGGGAAAAAAGAATGACGCAATAGTTATTGCCACGCAAGGGAGTAACTATGCGGACGTCTTGAAAAAAGTTAAAGAAAATATAGCTCCGGACCAAATAGGAGTGAGCATACAGTCGATCAGGAAAACCAGAAAAGGGGAAGTACTGATCGAGATAGAAAAGAATTGTGACAAAGCAAGAGAGTTTAAGAGCGCAATTGACAACGCGGTGGGCTTGGAGAAGAAAGCGACCATTCTCAATGAGGAGCATAAGAGGGCAACAATTGTAATAAAAGACATAGAACCAGAGACGACCAAAGACGAAATTAAAAGGATTATTAGAGAAGCAACTCAATTAAATGACGAGACGGACATAATATCCTTACAGGAAGCTTACGGTGGTTGCCTGACAGCCATAGCTAAGGTTAGCGAAAGGACGGCAAAAAAAGTGGTAGGACAAAAGCTTAGAATTGGATGGGTGAGCTGCCCTGTATATCGTTACGCACAAGTCACACAGTGCTATCGATGTTATGGATATGGCCATCTTTCCAAGTCGTGTCAAAGAGAGGACTTAGGCAACAAGTGCAGGAAATGCGCTAAGGAGAAACATCTAGGCACGGACTGCGTAGATGAGTTGAAATGCCTTAGCTGCAACGCAACAGGGCATAAGAGCGGCACAGCTAGATGCCCAAGACACCGGAGAGCCTTGGAGGAGGCCAGAAAAGCTGCACCTTCAAGATAATACAGCATAACACGGGCAAAAGCAGGGCGGCCCACGATCTGCTATATGCCACGGCTGCTGAAAAAGGAGTTGACATCCTCATAGTCAGCGAACCAAATAACAGCGTGGTGGCCAACTGGTATACCGATGTAAGGAAAGACGCGGCAATTAAAATTATGAACAACAGGCTAGCAGTGAATAAGACTGGGAAAGGACAGGGGTTTGTATGGGCTGAAGTAGAAAACATCGCCATCTTCAGCTGCTACTTCTCTCCAAACCGACCAATTGAGGAATTCGAGGCATTCCTGGACGATATCCAGGGATGCCTACGAAATATGAACGTGGAGAAAGCTATCATAGCAGGTGATTTTAATGCCAAGGCACCGGATTGGGGAGAAGATAGACTCGATGCACGAGGTGACTTAATTACAGATTGGGCTGCCAGTCTACAGCTGACAGTCGTCAATAGAGGTAAGGAACCCACGTTTGTAAGAGGAGCATCGAAGTCTATCATTGATCTTACATGGGTGACTAATGACCTAGCAGGAAAAATCAGCGGCTGGCGAGTGCTAGAAGACGAACCCCTGAGTCTTCACCGGTATATTCTTTATGAATACGTTGACACGAAGAGGAAAATAGGATACGTGGAACTGGGATGGAACGTCCAGAAACTCAATGTAAGCCAACTTAAAGATAGCCTCAAGAAAAGCTTCGAGGCCTACCCGGCCCCAGACCAGAAACAAATGACAAACATATTAAAGAAAGGATGTCGAGACTCGATGCCGCGAAAGAGCCACAAAAACCGGCCACCGGCATACTGGTGGAACGAAGAAATTTCTGAGCTAAGGAAAGCTGCACTAAAAGCCAGAAGGAACTACCAACGAGCAAGACAAAGGCAGGCAGATGATAGTGAGACAAGAAGACTTGCGGCCAAAGAACAAAGGAAAAACCTGCGTGACGCCATACACAAGTCCCAAAAGAAATGCTGGGAGGACCTACGACAGGACATTGACAATGACATATGGGGGCAAGGGTATCAGATTGCCATGCAAAGAATACGAGCAAGGGAAGCGCCAGCCGCGATGTCTGAGGAAAAGGCAGCGGAAGTGGTCCAAACACTGTTCCCTCGACACCCAAAGGTAAATTGGATTAGAATAGAAGTGGAAGAGGAAGAAATTCCGCGTTTCACTAAAGAAGAACTAACAAATGCGGCCAACAAAATGAAGGACAGAAAAGCGCCTGGTCCTGACAACATACCGGTTACTGTGGCAAAGCTAGCAATCCAAGAGCACGGCGAAAGTATTCTGGGAGTGATGAACTCGCTGCTGCAAGAAGGGCGGTTTCCACAGGACTGGAAAACCGCCCGGCTTGTGCTCATCAGAAAGAAGGAGAAACCCATAGAAGACCCATCGTCGTACAGGCCTCTGTGCCTGTTGAATGTGATGGGAAAAATGCTGGAGCACCTAATACAGGTGCGACTAAGGAAGGAGATTGAAGAGAGGGGAGGGCTCTCCCCTAATCAGCATGGCTTTAGAGAAGGGCACAGCACGGAGGGTGCCATACAACAGGTGCTACAAGTAGCCAAGGAAGCCAGAAGTAGTTCTTGGAAAAGAAGGAGAATATGTGCGCTAGTCACATTGGACATCAAGAACGCTTTCAACAGTGCTTCGTGGAGGGTGGTAATGGCTGAGCTGAGGCAGCTAGAAGTATCAAGCTACTTACGGAGGATAACTGCAAGCTATCTAAGTGAAAGAACCATCTTGGTAGACAGTACAAGTGGCAGAACGCCGACAGAAGTCACAAGTGGGGTCCCGCAGGGCTCAGTGCTCGGCCCACTGCTGTGG